>JBAWJQ010000302.1:0-97686 GCA_037783105.1 Bactrocera zonata | reverse complement strand
CTAATATCACTATGATACATTCACTCAAATTTTCCTCAAATTATTTATGTCAATCGTCTGTCGTATTCTAACAATTAAGTATGTCTGTTCTTATTAAGGTCTTATATATATATATACTGTATATATTGTATTAAATATATTTTTTACTTATATTATTCTTAAAAAATAAGCTTACGAGTATCTTCTTGTGGTTGTCTTTGCTATTCTGCCGTTCTGCTGTAGTGGCTTCCGTTGCTGCTGTTGCTTTTGTTGCTGTTGTCGTGATTGTTGCTACTGCTCTTATTATTGTTGTTGTTCTTGTTGTTGTTGATGCTGTTGCTTTTGTTGTTGTTCTTGATGTTGTCGTAATTGTTGTTACTGCTCCTATTATTGTTGTTGTTAATGTTGTTGTTGATGCTGTTGCTACTTTTATTTAGGTTTACTAATTCCCACTCTATTTTTATTTTGTTTTATTACGCGTTTTTAACACTGTTGATGGTGTTGTTTTTATTATTGTTTATTTTCAAAATTTTTAATATATTTTTAAGTTTATTTTAGTTAGAATAGTTTCAATTTGTTTTCTTTTCCTTTTCCCCCTTTCCTTTTATGGGGTACTTGATTAGGTTTTTGTTTCACTTTTTTCTCCCTTTTATGGGATATTTGATTTAAAGTTTGTTTCCGTTACCTTTGTTTATTCGGGTAACCTTCATGGAAACTTAGAGTTTTTTTGTTTATAAACCCACACTTTTCCGAAGGATATTTTGTGCGGGTCCCTGCTCGGGCGCCAATTAATTTTTTATTATATTATTTGGTTTTTTTAAAAAGTTACATATCACTATTGCTTAACTTATAACTCTTAACTGCTAGCTCACAACTTCAACTGTCAATTGTATCTGTCAATTAATGACTGCCCACTGTTTATCTCTTAATTTTAGCTTTTATAGTATTATACTGCTGATCATGCAAAAAGAATGGCTGTGGCATTTCTTGTTGCTTGATCAAGTTCCTATTGTAAATAGATTTTCTGATTACTTTGCAAATTGCATATTTTAACATTCTTTGTTTACTCTATTTGTTATGATAGGCTTTTCTGATTACTTTGCAAATTGCATATTTTAACATTCTTTGTTTACTCTATTTGTTATGATAGGCGGTTGGCTTATGTGGTGTCAATTTACATTACATATGTGTCTATTATAGATGAATGGGATAGCGGTTTATTTTAGTGGGTGTGGGTTGCATTAACTTGCATGATAACCATAAATTATAACCACTTTATACCAAAAAGTCAATACATTTTTTTTATTTTCAACGCAGAAAGGGGTACCACGCGAAAGTACTTCAGTCACCCCTGGGTATTCGCTCGGCCAGGGTTATTTTTTTAAAGCGCGGCCGAAGGCCGCCAACGCAGAAAGGAGTACTATGCGAAAGCACTTCAGTCACCCCGGGTATTCGCTCGGCCAGAGTTATTTTTTTAAAGCGCGGCCGAAGGCCGCCAACGCAGAAAGGAGTACTATGCGAAAGTACTTCAGTCACCCCGGGTATTATGTATATAAAAATGTTATATTACAATCATAAACATATATGTATATTATAATGTTATCACACGATTTTACTTATCTATGTTTATTAAATATAAATCACATATTCATATATGCATGTATATGGAAAAGTGTTCACATATTCAATTTTAGCTTGAAAAATCTTCTTTATAGTTTTTTTATAGTTAATAAAGAAAAAAGAATCACTCGAAAGTAGAAACAAAGAAAACGCTGTGAAACGCTGAAAAATCCTTCACTTTTGGTTTTTAAGGTGTGGCAATGCTGGTTTTCCTTGTAAATATAAGCGCACTAAACTTTTCAGCCATAAATTTGACAAGTGATTTTTAAAATACTAAATTTAGTTGAAAAATTGCAAAATAATTGTGAAATGTAAGCTTATTTCAAAGCTTAGAGTGTATATTTAAATATACAGTGTAAAGAACGTGAAAAAATTTAGTGAAACATAGAGAAATAACATGTTTTCTTAGTGCAAATTTTTGAATTTTTAAACGTGAATATTTCAAAAAATATTAGTTATTTTTATGTTATTTTTGGATATTCCTCCTCTGGAGAAGCTACCCTATCCGTACATACCCCATTTATACGGAAATTCGGTTTTTTTACCCCTCCGCCAAAGTAATCGGAATCGTGCCGAAATTTGCAAATCTGCACAAAAAAGGCAAAAATTCCATTCAAGTTGCCAAAATTATGAATTGTTCGAGGAAATTGGTACATAGGTTAGGCTAGTTTAGGTTAGATGGCTGATCTACAGAGATCGCACGTGGATTGCTATATGTAGTCCCTTGTGAAGGCATAGAAAATATTAGTTTCTGTGTTCGAACTTATAAACTAGCAAAACACTTAGTGGCCAGTACAAATTTGCACAGGCGTTTAATTTCCATTCCCGCTAGTTCGGTGAGATGCGTGAAGGTATGCGCTCCAAAAATTGTATACATATAACGCAATAAATTTTGTTAAAAGTGATCCTAATTTGTTGAAAAAAGAAAACATCCTCCAAGCTCCTGCAGATAAAACAACGAAACGTGCTAATGGAGCCATCAAAAGATAAAGCAATGCTGATCTTTTTAAATCTTCCCGAGAGATGATGAATTTAGTTAGTAGGCTAAACCCAAGTCATTAAAGGTTTAGCCTACCCAGCAGACTTGTACGAAGACGTCTCAATGATGCTCAGCTGTTTAAAAAAAACATAAGAGCACGGCTGAACTTTGCTAAAGAACTGAATTAAAGAGAACTTTGGATCGGTGAAACAAAGGGCAATTGTATAAATGAAAATCATTTGCACATCGCTCCAGGTATTAGGCATATATGTAGCAAATGCCTTCCTGTTACGGCGTTGGACCATTGGTGAGGATAGATGGTAGGTTGGACCGATTTCCACATCTCAACATTCTCAAAAATACTATGGAACCATTAGATTTCTATGCATGACTATGATCCAAAGTACGCAGCTAAAAATCTGATGAATTGGTCAGTTCAGAAAGTATACACGTCTTGACCTGGCCAGCGCAAAGCCACAATGGTAACCCCATTGAAATGTAAGGAGCGATGGTAGGATGCCGATTGCTAAGATTCAATTGAAAACTCAATCTTTTTTTTTATAAACAACAAAAAAATGCTAATGAAAAATAAACTTTTTTCTGTTAATATTATTAACAAACGTTGTTTTATTACATGCTGAAAGTGTGTTATTTCTCTGTCCATCACTGTACATATATGTATTTATAAGCATTGTTTTAATTTTTAACTTTGCTCATTACTCATGTGCTTGAAATCTTGTTGTTTACATTTTATTTTGCTGAACTTTGTATTTTTTATGTTTGCCTCAACCGGTTATTGACTTCATAAACTTGAAGAAATGCAAATAAATCGAGTTATAAAAACACTCATAAATATCTACACATACTTCGTACATTTGTGCATACATAAATCATATGAAAAAGAAAGTTCGTTAAGTCACATGTTTTACTTCTGAAATGTTTCCGATTTTCTAGGAAATACAAAAGAGATTTATTCTCAGAACACAACAAACAATTATTTTCATTATACCGCCATAAGTTATTCTGCTGATACATATGTAAATTTGTTATATACACACATACATATAAATGATCAACGCGACGAGCTGAGTCGATTTAGTTGTGTCCGTCTGTCTGTCCGTCTGTATATACGCGAACTAGACCCTCAGTATTAGAGATCTCTGTCCGACATTTTGCGCACGTCCTTTACTCCTCAAATAGCTGTTTATCTGGAGCAACCGCTGACATTGGACCACTAAAGCATATACCCTTCCAGAAAGTATCGGGAATTCTTCATTTCCACCTTTCATCTCCCGCTTAGCTAATAGCTAAATAGCTGCTGTAAACACACTGGTGACAAATCACGCTAATTTTTGGCATCGTAGCTAAGGACAGTTTTGCCAACCTAGAAAAAAAAATTGTCTGTCTTCCATGTAAGCGGGAGATTCAAATGGAGAATTTCCGATACTTTAGGGGTAGCGAGTAAAGCTGTCATTAAAATTGAACGATCAAATTCACGTCATTGTATTTTCACGAAATGTGACTAAGATTTTTGTCCAATGTAATGTGTCATTGTCCATGGCTCTGCACCATATAGCAAGAAGGGGATGATGAGTAACTTGTTGAATTTGGTTTTTATTCGTCGAGAGAGGACTTTACTTCTCAATTGCCTACTCAGTCCGAAGTAGCACCTGTTGGCAAGAATTATCCTGCGTTGGATTTCAAGGCGGACATTGTTGGTGGTGTTTATACTGGTTCCTAAATATACCACATTATCTATGACTTTAAAGTTATGACTGTCAACAGTGACGTGGGAGCCAAGTCGCGAGTGCGACGATTGTTTGCTTGATGGCAGGAGACCAGACCCATTTGTTTTGCTTCCTTGTTCAATCTGGAGAAAGCAGAACTAACGGCGCGGGTGTTGAGGCCGATGATATCAATATCAGCGGCATACGCCGGCAGCTGTATACTCTTATAAAAGATTGTACCTGCTCGATTAAGTTTTGCAGCTCGAATTATTTTCCCCAGGAGTATATTGATGAAGTCGCACGATAGTGAGTCGCCTTGCCTCGGAGAGGTCATTCGCGATCCTGACGGAGCTTTTGGTATTGCTCAACGTCAGCTTACACAGCCATATTAGTTGTGCGAGGAAATGAAATTCAGACATCATGGTATAAAGGCAGCTCCTTTTCATGCTGTCAAAAGCAGCTTTGAAATCGACGAAGAAGTTGAGTGTGTCGACCCTCTTTGCACAGGTCTTTTCCAAGATTTGAATGCAGAAAATCTGGTCGATTGTAGATTTTTCAGCGCTAAAGCCACATAAAACTAAGGGAGCGTTATCGAAGAATTAGAAAAGCTACATATATCGGATTTTATACTTTTTTGGTTGTTCGATTTGAGACACTTGCTACAAAATACAGCTGCTGCCCCAAATTTTAGATAATTTTAGAACTCATTGTCATGCTTCCTTAGCTACTTATCTTAAATTTTTGAAAAGTTCATAAGAAGATCAATAACATTTGTTGATAATCATTATTTTTTATTGTCTCAATTGATAAGTGCCTTATATACATTTTCTTTTTTAATAGATTTATATATTTTACTTTCTAACCTAGAAAGTCTTTAATTAAGTGAACAACAATAAACACTTATAATTTACATTTTTCTCTACTTATTCTCCTTCGTACAGGTCAAAATGCATGCGAGAAGAAATCCTTTATATTCCTGCGTAAAGAGCTGCCCGTGCGTCTGGCGAATATCATGAAGGAGATCGCGTTGCTGCCCGACCATTTGCTAAACACCCAATCAGTGAGCCAGGTGAGCTCATGGTATGTGCAAAGCTTCGAGGAGGTGCTGGAGTTTGAAAAGGCAGAACCGACGCATAGTAACTTGGAAAAGTAAGTTCTGTAATAAGAATCACTGCTCAAATCGCAGCTTTCTTTCTTGCTTAATTAACGCAGGTTAAGAGTAGCTCACTGATTTATACATACATACATACATACATACATACATGGTATGTGGGTGTGTGTTTAGGTTTTTACTTGACTTGAGGGGGTGTTCTACTCTAGAAATCAAATTTTGGGCAGTTTTTTGAATTTTATTTAAAAAAAAAAATCAAAAATATTTTTACCATCCATTTTTTTATGGTGTTTTTATTGA
This sequence comes from Bactrocera zonata, assembly GCA_037783105.1. NCBI lineage: Eukaryota > Metazoa > Arthropoda > Insecta > Diptera > Tephritidae > Bactrocera > Bactrocera zonata. Next base: position 91,970 of record JBAWJQ010000302.1, on the reverse strand, counting down.
TATCTTAAGAATACAGAAAAAAAATTTACAAAAAAATATTAAAAATTAAAATAATTAGAGGGGGGAGAGACAGGTGTAAAAAAAATGGCGCATCCTGGTGACATTGATCCTGACTCTCCTGGTGATCTGAAAAAAAAAAATCAAAAGAAATTACTTAATCAGTAAGGATGCTGTTATAGTCCGGGAACACGAAAAAAACTTTTTTTTGAAAAATGGCGACTGCCTGAAAATAAAAATCATTTTTCACGTTTTTTTTTTTGAAATTCCTGAATTTTTTTTAAATATTAAAATATTAAAAACAAAAATTTTAACACGTTGCTGGTAGGAACGATAAAGGATTACATAAAGAAGGTTCACACAAAATTTCAAGTAAATCGGTTGTATAGAACTTGAGATAATGCCGGTACCGTGTGGAAAAAAGTAGTTTCGAGAAAAACGCATTTAAAGTTTAGAAGACAATTCTAGTGAACACGGACGCCACCTCACAAAATCGGCTGTATCTCCGAAAATAAGTCGAACTTTGAAAAATCCTTCCAAGGTCATATTTTTGAAAGTCTAAACTTTGAATATATGAAAAAAATCGAATTTTTCAAAATTTTAGAGTAGAATACCCCCTTGAAGGCGCAATAAGCTGCATCGGGTTGGCATTTTCGCATGTTTTATGACTAACTTATTATACAATGCGTCATGCCGGCATAAATTACGCAATGCTAAGTTAATTATTCCCGGTATAATAAATCCTTCATAGACATCTAAATTTTACTATTTGCACGCGCAAATGGTTATATGTGTGTCTATGAGCGCATTTACCACTTAAAATATTTATTGTTTTGTATCTGTATGTAGACATGTTGTGTAAATATCCATTTACTTTGGCCAACAATAAAATTGAGATATGGTTTTAATTAGTTCCATTATCGCTTCCATATCAGGTTTTGCAACACTTTGGTGCACATACGCAATAGGCACAGTGATGTGGTGCAAACAATGGCTCAAGGCGTCATCGAAATGAAGGAGCATCAGGGCGGCCCCGTTGATTGTGGCTTGGAATCGTCGATACAATACTTCCTCGATCGTTTATACATGTCACGCATTAGCATACGAATGCTAATCAATCAGCACAGTGAGTAAAACTTTATAATTTTTTATAATTGTATACCCTGAACAAGGTATTTTAAGTTCGCTACGAAGTTTAAAACAACCAGAAGGAAACGTTGAAATCAAGCTGATCCGATTCTTGTCTTCTTCATTATTTTTTTTTTTGTTTTCACCTTTTTGTTGTATATGCGTAAGCGTTTTGTTATTCAAAGTAGACCTATTCCCGCGACAGTCAGGTTTACGTAACCGGAACCAGAGGGCACAATAGATCTTAGATCGCGATGATATCTATCGAACCGGAACGGAACAGGATTCGCATTCCTCCAAATTGTGTTTTCTACCGCCACAACAACAGCAACGAGTTAAGTCAAGTCCGTCTGTATATACTCGCACGACAAATAGTCCCTCGGTTATTATTCCAATATCAATCAATCTGAAATTTTGCACACGTCCTTTTCTCCCTAAGAATCTGCTAATGCTCCTGCTCTAGCTGTTGTATGGAAAACTTTTTATTTGACAATTTGGCATGAATTATTCGCCAAGGCAACAATATAACCTCCGACGAAATTGTTCAGATCGCTGTCTTACAAACTGTCCGATGAAAATGTAGTTCTTGTTTGCAACCTTTGTATTTACGAAGCTATAATACTTCGGTGCAGTCGAAGTTAACGCTTTTTCCTGTTTTTTGTGAATTTATTTAAATACTTGTTTTTTTCTACTCACAGCTATACTATTTGGCCAGTTTCCCAACGAGCAGGGTCGTCATATTGGCTGCTTGGATCCGGCCTGTCAGATCTCATCGGTGGTAAGAGATGCTTATGAAAACGCGCGCTTTCTCTGCGATCAATACTATCTGATCAGTCCGGAACTGGAAATCACTGAGCATAATCCACACGACAAAGCAAATAATCCCATTCGCACTGTTTATGTGCCCTCGCATTTATACCATATGCTTTTCGAGCTGTTTAAGAATTCCATGCGTGCTGTTGTGGAAAATAACGATCAGGATAAATGTGAAAAGCTGCCACCCATCAAGGTGCTCATAGCGGAGGGCAAAGAGGATATATGTGTGAAGGTATAATAACAAGGTTTGGTTCAATTTGTAAAATATTCATACTTTTTCATATGCTATTGCAGATCTCAGATCAAGGTGGTGGCATTCCACGTTCACAAACCGATCAGTTGTTCAAATACATGTACAGCACTGCGCCACAGCCATCAAAATCCGATCTACATACAGTGCCATTAGCAGGATACGGCTATGGCCTGCCCATTTCGCGCTTATATGCACGCTACTTCCATGGTGATATTGTGTTGTTGTCATGCGAAGGATATGGCACCGATGCGATTATTTATATGAAGGTACGAGTATTACAATTTTTATGTACGTGGTACAAAGAACTGTTGGAATATACAAATTGAAGAGGTATCGCACTGTAGACGATCTGCAAACCTATTATAAAGTTAAGGCATATCACAAAAAAAATCTTAAAAATTGTTTGTCATACTTCGAAGAGTGGTGAAACGAACAAACAACTGTTATAAATATCCTATCTCTTATAATCAAATAGCGCTAGAATAAGCGCGTGTTTTATGACTTATGAAGTATTCACATACTCATCTGTATTAAAGTCAACTGGATAAGGTATTAACTGCTTATACATATAACTTTACCGTGTACAGGGTATATTAAGTTTGTCGCGATGTTTGTTAAATTTAAAAGGAAATGTATATGTATAATATATAGAGCGCCGAGTCAGTCTGAACGATTAGAATCATCTTGTATAAAAATTTTTTATACCCTGAACAGGGTATATTAAGTTTGCCACGAAGTTTGTAACACCCAGAAGGAAGCGTCGGAGACCCTATAAAGTATATACTATATATAAATGATCAGTATGTCGATTTAGCCATGTCCGTCTGTCTAGTCCGTCTGCCTGTATATGTACGAACTAGTCCCTCAGTTTTTAAGATATCGTTTTGCAAATTTTGCAAACGTCGTTTTCTCTTCAAGAAGATGCTCATTTGTCGGAATTGCCGATATCGCACCACTATAATATATAGCTGCCATACAAACTGAACGATCGGAATCAAGTTCTGGTATGGAAAACTTTCACATTTGACAATGTATCTTCCCAAAAGTTGGCGCAGGTTAGTTTCTAAGGCAACAATGTAATCTCCGAAGAAATTGTTCAGATCGGTTAACTATAACATATAGCTGCCATACAAACTGAATGATCGGAGACAAATGCTTGCATGGGAAACTTCCTCATTTGACGATATATCTTCACGAAATTTGGTATGAGTTATTGTTCATATAATTAATCTAATACCGGAAGAAATTGTTCAGATCGGCTCACTATAGCATATAGCTGCCATACAAACCGAACGATCGGAATTAAGGGCTTATATGAAAAACTTTCGCATTTGAAGTGGTATCTTCACGAAATTTGACATGGACTACTGCTTAAGGTAATAATATAATCTTCGAAAAAAATGTTCAGATCGGAGTACTATAGCATATAGCTGCCATACAAACTGAGTACATAGTTTCTAAAGGAAATTCACCTGGGAAGTTAACGTTTTTTCTTGTTTTTATTTGAGAAAATATTAAAGTTTTTTTACTGTTTTTTTTTTTGTGTTAAGAAAGTAGAGAGTAATCTTGAGCTTTATCTAAACTGTCTATTTATTTTAATATTGAATTACATTTCAAATTTCAATTATTGTATAATGGATGGCGGAAAATCTTAACTGAATAATTCTACTAAATTTACCCTCTTATATTACAGGCACTATCAGATGAAGCTAACGAGCTCCTGCCCATTTTCAACAAGACGAGCTCGAAATTTTATCGCGCCACCGTGCCCACTGGCGATTGGTCTAACCAGGTAAAACATCCGAAAAAGAAAACAAAAGAATTGGATGCACTTGCTGCGTAATGAATGATTGTATGATATGGAGCGTCCAAATATATGTGCCTCTATCATCTCCCTCAATCATTTTGTTTTGTTGAAATATCCCGCGGTTCCTCATCTGCAAAAAATTAAACCCAAATCAACCTGCTCCTGCACTAAACGAAACTATTTCAATATTGTAGGGACGAGTTTTAAACACAACTTCTAGAATTGTTATTATACTATATAAATTATTTGTATTTGTAACTGTACATATGTACTTCTAAAGTCAAACATATTATGTAGCGATTGTTATACTTTAATTTTGGGAATTTTAATATTATTGCTAATATACCCAGGCTTTTAAAACCAAAAATATATATAAAGTGCTCGGTTAGTTATAGCTCGCAATTACCTTTTACACAACAAATCTTAAAATATATTTGCGCTTACAGATGTACTATACATATATATATTTATAAACAATTACATGTGTTTAATTTTGAAAAATTTATTTACAATTCGAAATTATAAGTCAAATTAGCAAGTTTATCTTTGAACCTTCCTTACTCACTTAGTTAAAAAAATTAATGTTAATTGTTCGATAATAATAGATGCATATGGCTGTTTGTGTATGTTTCTTTTATATATCTATGTATTGTCGTTAACTTTTGATTTGTATGTAGTTAGTTTTGATAAAAAAAAAAATTTATATTAGGTTTACATTCCAAAATTTATATTATTAAACATTTTAATAAATAAGACGACAATCGATTAGCTTTCTGCTTTATGACTTTTGACCGCGAATGCATCATACACGTTTTTAATGTGTTACCGACTGATTGAGCATTTAAATGCAGTTATTGATAGACATTATCAACAGACATGACGAACAAAAATTATTTTCCAAACAAGTGACAGAGCTTGTATGAGTATACATTTATCAGCTTGCGGGCGTTTGTTTTTTTGTGGCGAAATTCATAGTGATGAGGATCAGCTCAGTATAAATATATAAATTAGAAGCGTAGTTTGTGTGTATTTTAAGTATATGCAATCGCCAACAATATTATAATGTTTTATTTCTACGTATGTATATAGTTGTTGAATTATAATTACACTAGTTTACTGTCATTCTGCGACTGTGGTGGTAGAGGCCGTTTCTTGCTATTTTGGGTTGCTAAAAAAAACTTCCTAACGCGTAGAATTTCTTGTCTTGTTGTCAATTGGTGTCTGGATCAAACCACCAGCATTTACCTAGTTGACGAAAAGGCTATACGTGATGTAAAATTTTTGTACTCAAATTCGTAATCAGCACGCCTAAAACACCCCACAGACTTGTCAGCACATCAGTTGCAAATTTTCCTTCAGATTTGTTGAGTAGTGTTATTTACACCAATGAACGGCTTTCAGAAACGTAGCTTTAAAGTCTGTACTGCGCATGCAGTGTAAAACTTGATTTGTAGGTTAAGTATATTCACGAGACACAACTACATAAATGCTAAAAGCATGCATTAAATGTAAATTTAAAACTAAAACAAACAAAAACTATTTTTACTAAGCCAAATTGTTTACGTTTTGCACACATATATATGTATATTTGAAATATTTATGATTTTATATTTTTTATTTAAGCGAAATTATTAAGATTTATCTATTATCTATTGTCTACTATTTTACTATTATTACTATTTATTACGACGTGAACATAGTAATGCCTGCACACAGCCAGGTATCTCTAACAAATGTAATTGAGTTGAAAAAAATAAACGAAAACATTTATTTAAACAAAACGCTGTTTATTTTATTTTAGTTTTATAGTTTTTGCTAATAATTGCTACTTAAACCCGTTTGCTTGCAAGGTGTGTATCTTTGTGTTTTTATTATTGTAGAAATATTTGTTGCAGTTTTTGGTGTTTCCCAGTTCTTCATTTGTTGGTGTAATTACCCGTGTTAATCGCGCTATCTTTGTTCGCTTATGCTTTGTATTTTTTCAAGTTTGGAAATTTCTTTACATATTCACATATTTTTTATATTATATATTTCAGAATTTTTCCAACCGTTGGCGTTATATATATAGTCTCTTCACGTCCAAAAACAATTAGCGTATGTTTTATTCTAAAATGCTTGACTCATTTAAATTGGTTTTTATTTATGACGAAAGGTATTTTAAAGCGTTCACACAATACAAATCATTCACTTTCAAAGCGCATGTGATTTTTATTAAACAAATTAAGGAACATATTATTAATTATTTATATATTTGTTTAAATTATAAAGCGGGAAGAAACCTCCATTTCAAACGAAATTGTTAAAGCCATATTTTTTGTTAGACTTGAAGTTGAAATTATACTAGCATTAATGAAGGAGATTATTCATCAAGCGCAGTGAAATACTTTCAGGTGTCGCAAATCTTTGTATTAAGAAATGTTGCGTAAGAATTCAATATACAATATTCTAAGAAATCAATCAATAATTTATTAACTTATTTTATTGCTCATAAAGTCACTTAGTTTCATTAGTATATATTAATTCGCTAAAATATTAATATAAAAATCGCACTAACTCAAATAAGACATACAAATGTGATTAGCTCAACTAACAAATATGGGATGTACGAGGTATGACAATTAAGTAATGAGACTGATTCCATAAAAACCGTATATTTGAAAATTATTCTACAACTCTGCCATCTCCTTCAAAGTAGTCCCCTTGGGTAGCTATACAGCGATTCCAGCGCGTTTTCCTGGAACATTTCTGGAACGCTTCGACTGGGATGTCCGTAATCGACTCAAAATGGGTTCCTTTGACCACCGATTTTGTTGTAGAAAACAAAAAAGTCACAGGGTGATATGTCGCTCGAATAAGGCGGTTGTTGCAACAAGGCGATCCCTTTAGAGGCCAAATACTGGGACACACTGAAGGCGCTGTGGCACGGCGCGTTGTCGTGATGAAGGATCCAGTTACGAGCGATGTCTGGGCGCACCCTGTTGACTCGTTTTCGCAATCTTCCGAGTACTTGGCAATAGTAGACTTGATTCACAGTTTTCCCCCCAGGCAATAATCATCGTTTTCACCTTCGACTTGCTCATGCGAGCTTTTTCGGGCGGGGAGGCGCACGGAGACAACCATTGTAAGCTTTGGCGTTTGGTTTTCGGGTCTAAGAGCACTATCACCATACACTCTTACAATTTTAGCGTACGTTTCGCCTGGCGCAAAATTTTATCGCGACGCGTTGCTCTTAATTTCGTTTTTCCATTTTCGTGACGAGCACTACAAACACACGTCTATTCAACTTGACGCAGCAAGCGAACTGAACAAGCTAGAGCGATATTACATATATCAATGGAGAGGGGAGAGATGCCGGAAAAAGAGAAAGGGAATTTCGAGGTCACAGGTTTACCACAAGCGCGGCAATGAAATCAGTCTCATTACTTAATTGTCAAACCTCGTATATTCGGGATATTACGTTTAGGTCAGATTCTAGACCGTTTTAATTCTTATGCAGCTCTATATCTATATGACGTATAGATGGAATATAGGAGGGTCTAGAATGATTGCATTAAGGGGTCAGTAGGCTAATCTGTTTTTCAAATTTTTTAGAATTAATGTAGAAACCCACTTTACCATTGGAGGTTTTCGAAAAATGCCTAAAAATAATAATACCGCTAGACGTTCGGAGCGCTCGGAGTGTACCTCTGGCGCTTAAAACGCGTTTTTCTCAAAATACACTTTTTTAAACTGGCGGACATGATTCCGGTCGAACTACTCAACCGATTTGCTTAATTTTTTTTAATGTTCACAAAACGCCTCCCCATATTTTTTATAATTTATTGACAATGCTAGGACAAATTTTATGTAAAAAAATATGGAAAAAAATTAAAAAAAAAAAACGTTAATTACTTTTTTATTTATCAACAATTTTTCATGATTCTAGTAGGGACGATAACCATTCACGTACTTTTAAGAATAAATTGGGTTTTTTTTGATTCAGATGGTCCAAACATGAGAAATCGTGTCCGCCAGTGAAAAAACGCATGTTATTCACCCAGCCATTTCTCCGACAGATGTCATCAAAAAATTCCGAAAAAATTTGTTTGTACACTCCACGATATGCCTCATGATATGTGAAAAAAGTTCTACTGTAGAATAAAAATTTCTAGGAAAAAAATGTCAAAAAACATACTAAATTACCCCACTGAGCTCTTAACTTTTGACAAAATTCAGGCAATTCGCTATTTTTTATTAGGTCTTTATTAAGATTACAAGAATACAGGAAAAAATCATACAATTAAAAAAAAACTTAAAGAAAATTTCAAAAATTAGCAGCTGATGAACAAAAAAAAAAAATATTAGCCTAGAATCAACCAGTTTGAATTTTTATCCACGAAATTGCCTGAAAGGTGACAAAAAAAACAATTTTTGTACAAACTTTTTTGACTGTTCGAATGTTTTCAAAATAGTAAAAATTGAAATTTGGGGATATAGTTAGTTCCCACACGATTTTATTAAAGTTTGATATTCCAACATATTATTAGATTAAAAAGATATTAACAAATTGACCAATGTAAATGGTATAAGGTTTAGTCGTTATATTAGTATATGGGGTCTAGGGGGAGTACTCGCCCGATTTGATTCATTTTTGGTACAAGGATACACTTTTATTAGTAAGAGTACATCTCCGAATTTCTTTATAATAATATAATTATTGCCGATATATAAAGTAAAAAGTTAACCAGATCTTTGAAAATCCTGATGAAAAGCATGTTGGAGTTATGGGACTAATGTTCTCTAAAGTCAACTATAAGCTGAGTCCACATATTCGGCATCTTGGGTCATGATGGGACGTAGATGTCATGTATTAAGGGCACTTGCAAACTTTTCTTCCGATAACTTCATTGATGCTTGATTTGTGTACTGTAAAATGAAGGAAATAGATGGGATTTTGTTCACCCATTTTCACGTTGTAGGATATGGCTATCAATATATTGTTGTATGCCGAATTTGGTGAAGTACTTTCTGGTGCAGACGTACGTACATTTGTTACGTAAGTTATGGGGATTGGAATTTAAGTGTGCTCTGCTCAATTTGCGCCAATTACTGCAGGATAAGACCGTTCAACATCGCATATAAGATTCTTTCAAGCGTATTGTGTGAAAGATTAAAGCCCACAGTCTACAAAATGATTGGACCTTATTAGTGTAGCTTTAGGACTGGAAAATCAGCAATTAATCAGATATTCACCATGTGCCAAATCTTGGAAAAGACCCGTGAAAAGAGGATCGACAAACACCACCTCTTCGCTTAAAGGTGCTTTTGACAGCACGAAAGGGAGCTAACACTCAAAAGAGGTGCCACAAATATTTGCCCTGAGCAAATTTGGTTCAAATAGCTATAATGGTTTATCAGACATGAACATTAAAAATATTAGGGGGCGGGCCACGCACATATTTTAATAATTGTAGAAATAAGTAAGACTCAGTCGACCAATCTACGGTATATTTGTTATAATTTGCGAATTCTTTTAATTTTACAATATATTTGAGAGTTATGGTGAAAAACCACGTGAAATATCACAATAATACTGTCACAATTTGTTAAATATTCTTCTAGTTATTACATTTCTGGAATCTCCTTGTTCTCAGTAGGTTAGCAGTCCGTACCAGTTTGTAGCCTTTTATATTTCGGGATTTGGCAATCGTGTAACTCATAACTTTATCGTGAAGTTTGACATTTTTGATGATATACATAAAAAAAAAACATTTTCGCACAATTTTTTTTTACAACTTACTGAACTTAATTAAATTTTTGACAAGTGGAAAAAGTGCTTCGACAATTGGTTCAAACGCATTTGAAAGTGTATAGATCTTAATTGAGAATATTTTGAAAAACAATTTAGCGATTTTCAATGATTAAAATTTGTGTATGTTTTCTAAACCCGAAATAAGTATTTGAAAAAGGTAACATACCTATGTTATAGTGTGCAATTGAGCGAAATGGGGCTTACTCGTAAACCACGAATACTTTTAAACTCCATTTTATTCATTCTCTTTCCAGTATACAAATTAAGAATCAATATATCGGGATGAAACTTTGCGCGAATAGTACCTTTGAGTTGTGCCACTTTAGGACTAAAAATTACCTAAATAGAGCCGAATTTGTTGAAGTCCTTAGGTATTACAATTTGAAGAGAATCCTTTTCAGTATGTCTGCTTGTTAAAAATGGGTTGAATCGGATCAATACTTCCCTTAGCCCAGATATATAATGCATGGTTTTTCGAGTTAAAATTTTACTTATTTGAAATAAAGAAAACATTCAATCAAGAGTCTAACTTAAATTAATAAAACTTTTGTAAAATAAGTGGTCAAGAACCAAAAAGTAAGAATAATATGCAAAATTCTTAAGCTTTAAACAATTCTGGTACTTTAACCTGGTTTGTCCGGAAAGTAATAGGACTGAGTCGGTTTAAAAAATTTAATGAAACAATCGTTACAATTCTTTAGAAACTTTCAAAACAGGCTCCCTTTGCGTCGATGCAGTGGTGCCGGTGCGATTTTCAAGCATTGAAGGCGTCACGGAAAGCATTCTCCGGAATAACCTTGAGAACCGAGGTGCATTTTGCTTGGATCTACTCTATCGTCTCAAAATGCTCGGAAGACTGCCTCTTTGTCTTGGGATCATACTCAAAGATCCATGAGACACCACCTGTGATTACGTTATTAAAAAAATTGTTAACATTTTTTGGCCAATTTCTGGTCGTCAGTGAGCACTTTTGGGACCATCTTCGCGCACACCTTGGGCATGTTAAAGTACTCCGTCACAATGTCATGAACCATAGATTTTGATAAATTTAACATCTGGGCAGTTAAACGAATACTTAGTCGACGATCTGAGTTCAAAACTTTGCGCATACGAGTCACATTGTTTTGCCGAAATCGCAGGTCCCCCAGCACGGTCTTCATCAGCGACCTCTTCCCGGCCCTCCAAAAAGGTCTGGTGCCACCGAAACACACCACTTCTTCTGGGTAAGCCTGCTTAATCATATCAAACGTCTCTGTAGCAGGTTTACGGGGTTTCACACAGAATTTAATCGTGTACGTCGGCTCGAAAATGTTTGTCTTGACTCTCCAGGTGCTCGCAAACCACTGGTCAGCCGCTCATTCGTTAACTAAGAACGCCCTCTACCGAATCTAGTCGGTGCGCGCACGCTCTGAAGTACAGTCACTGCAGAAGAAAATCAGTCCTATTACTTTACGGACACACCCTACATATACTACATGTTAGCGCACCAGAAGTCACACGGAGCTAAATAAGAATACGGTGGTTGCAGCACGATATTAGTTGAAAATTTGGAGAAATACTCACGAAGAATCAATGGAGTATGCGACTGTGAATTATCGTAGTGCAAAAACCTAGAGTTGTCGGCCCATAATTCCGTTCTCTTTTTATGAATACGCATAACACTCAAATATTATTCTTGTTGACTGTTTGGCCAGTCGGAAGGAATTCGGAGTGTACCAACTTCGATAATTGAAGAAAACTGTCAACATAACCTTGATTTTTGACCTGCTTTGACGTCGGTTTTTCGATTTCCGGTTATATTTGCCACGATATTCGACCGACTGATCGTGCGTTTTCGGTGTTCACGTGTTTTTCACTTTTCTTAGGCCCAAATGGTTTTCATTGATCCTTCCGATATTCCAAAGATGCCAGTAAGATCTCTGACTATTAATCGTCGATTTTCAAGCACCAATTCCTTATTTTATTGACGTGCTGACCATCAGTTGATGTTGATGGCCGTCCTGGTAGCGGTTCGTCGTCAACGTGTTCTCGACCTTCTTTCAATAATATTTAACAATCAAAAACACTTGCACGTGACAAACAATTATCGGCACAAGAAACAAAATTTAAAAGCGTAAACAAGCGTATACTAAACATTAATGATTATTTTGATGTGACATTTGGTATTAAAGTATTTCTACGATTTTTTTTTCGAAAATAAGTATTTTTTACTAGTAGAAATTGTACTGACACTACCAGGTCCACCTTATCTAGACACTCAATGTTCTGTCTAACATTACACCCTGATAGACTTTGCTAAAATGATTTAAAAAACTGTTTTTTTCGGAGCTCATTATTAACGCGTATACATACACATGCTCATTCAATTATATTCATACTTACATCTTTGTTTTATTTATTTCGATAAAAATATCTTAACGTCGAGGTACATAAATATTTTGCTTTAATTTCTAGAGCTCTGACATGAATGCAAGGCAGTTGAATGCTTCGGCACCGAAGCGCTACAATGACATGTTATAGACCGAACCTACGAGGGACTCGGCAGTTGAGCAAAGAAACCTAACGGTAGCAGTTGCAGAACCAGCAAATCTATTGATATCACAAGCTCAGGAGCATTTGTTGAACGATAAGGAATGAAGAGCAATGGTATAGAAGAAAGGGTTGTTGTACAAGAAAGTGTAAACCAATTTTCGGATTAATCAATTGACGTAACCCAATCAGCACAAGACCTTTAACTTATCAAAAGGACGAGCATATAGTACATATAAACTAATCACGGCGTTATTCAGGAAATATTGAAAAATGGTTTTTTAACTGATAACGGAAATTTTGCAACAAGTAGTAACTCAAAACCCCAAAAAGGGAAAATAAATTAATAAATTATGAAAATTTTGCAATAAGTAGTAAGTGAGCGAGCATTGTAACTAATCAAGCTGCGAATTATGTAACCAGTAGTAAAAAGTCAAAAGGCACACGTGCGAATAAAAATACAATTAATTAAAGAAAACTCAAGTAAAAATATCATGCACAAGTTGGAGAGGTTTGTAGGTTCGTAATTTAGAATTATGTCATTGCGCTGAAATTCGCTGGTGTTTGATGAAAAACGCACTCGGCAGGCTTTGCTGCAATCGTGTGGGAATTTGCCTTTGTGCGCAAACAGTCAGTCACGGCGATGATTTCAATTGCACATACATAAATGCATACATACATTTATTAGTCGTAGAATTCTGTAAGCAAACACATTTTCAAACGCATAAATTATTAGCAAAATACATTCCCCTCAAAAGTCCATTAACATTCATTCACTTGCCACTTTAAGCTCACAGCCATTTGCACTTTTATTCGTAATTTTAATGTGTAAGCGAACGAAGAAGATATCCGATACTTTAGGTTAGGTATAAGAAGTTACCACGATTGTTAAGTTTAACGCTTAGTCTTAAAGGTGCATTTGTTTAAACAGTAATGAATTATAAATTAAGTTTTATAAAAATATGTGTTAATGATGGATATCGAAAATGGTTAGAAATAAAATTGTTTGATATGGAATATGATTTTTTTCTAGAGCTAATGGAAAACAAGCTTCTGCTGAGATGGTTGACCTTTGAAACTAAACATTTTTAATTGGTTAAAAAGAAGAAAATAGTTTTTTTCATACAAATACAAATAAAATAAGAAAACCGTTAACATTCGGTAGCACCGAAGCTATAGGGTGATTTTTTAAGAGCTTGATAACTTTTTAAAAAAAAAAACGCATAAAATTTGCAAAATCTCATCGGTTCTTTATTTGAAACGTTAGATTGGTTCATGACATTTACTTTTTGAAGATAATTTCATTTAAATGTTGACCGCGGCTGCGTCTTAGGTGGTCCATTCGGAAAGTCCAATTTTGGGCAACTTTTTCGAGCATTTCGGCCGGAATAGCCCGAATTTCTTCGGAAATGTTGTCTTCCAAAGCTGGAATAGTTGCTGGCTTATTTCTGTAGACTTTAGACTTGACGTAGCCCCACAAAAAATAGTCTAAAGGCATTAAATCGCATGATCTTGGTGGCCAACTTACGGGTCCATTTCTTGAGATGAATTGTTGTCCGAAGTTTTCCCTCAAAATGGCCATAGAATCGCGAGCTGTGTGGCATGTAGCGCCATCTTGTTGAAACCACATGTCAACCAAGTTCAGTTCTTCCATTTTTGGCAACAAAAAGTTTGTTAGCATCGAACGATAGCGATCGCCATTCACCGTAACGTTGCGTCCAACAGCATCTTTGAAAAAATACGGTCCAATGATTCCACCAGCGTACAAACCACACCAAACAGTGCATTTTTCGGGATGCATGGGCAGTTCTTGAACGGCTTCTGGTTGCTCTTCACCCCAAATGCGGCAATTTTGCTTATTTACGTAGCCATTCAACCAGAAATGAGCCTCATCGCTCATCGGACACGGACGCGAAACACATTTCGAACCGAACACTGATTTTGGTAATAAAATTCAATGATTTGCAAGCGTTGCTCGTTAGTAAGTCTATTCATGATGAAATGTCAAAGCATACTGAGCATCTATCTCTTTGACACCATGTCTGACATCCCACGTGATCTGTCAAATACTACTGCATGAAAATCCTAACCTCAAAAAAATCACCCTTTATAATACCCTACACGAAACCATTTTTATTGCATAAAAAATGTATCTTGATTTTGTTCAAAAGTTTGAATGGCGACTATATATTATATAATAGTGGTCTGATCTGAAAATTTTTTCGGAACGTGTACCGTTGTTTGGGTAAAAATCTTTGCCGGCTTTCCAGGAGGTACTTTGTAGAAAAAAAGTTGTCTTTAAAAGAAATTGACTTTGATCGTTTAGTCTGTATGACAATTGTAAGCAATAGTAGTTCGTTCTGAATAATTTCTTCGGAGATTGTACCGTTCTTTTGAATAATAATTTGTGCTAAATTTTGTGAGGAGATCTCGTAAAATAAAAGGGTTTCCATACAATGATATGATTTACATGAGGCCGATAATGATGATTTGGTGGTCCGATGTCGGTGATTTTGACAAATAAGCAGGGAGAGAAGGACGGACATATGCAAAATTTCAGATCACGATCTCATAATCTAAGGAACTCTATGTACATACAGACAGACTGACAGACAGATGGGCATGGCTCAATCGACTCAGCCCGTCACTGTAATCATTTATATTTAAAGGGCGGTACATGTCGATGTTCCCTACTTTTCAAAGAAAAACACAGAAACTTCATATTTAGTAGGATGTTTATTATCATGCGAAACAACATTCTTTTGCATTTATTTTTTAAAGATTATCTCTTTCAAATATTGGCCGCGGCTACGTCTCAGATGGTCCACCCATTGAGTCCAATTTTCCATAACTGGCGAATGACACGCGTGATGTTTTTCTCCAAGGACTGAATCGAAGCAGGATCAGGATTGTCCTCATATACTTTAAAATTTACATATCCACACAGGAAGAAGTCTAACGGAGTGATATCACGTCTTGGTGCCCAATCGACCGGATTTTTTCTGGATGAAATGGCAGCTCTTGAATCTCTTGATTTTGCTTTTCGTCCCAAATACGGCAATTTGCTTGTTTACATAACCATTGAGCCAAAAATAGGCCTCATCGCTGAACAAAATCTGGCTCGAAAACCTCGGATCTTCTTGGAATTTGCCAAGAGCCCATAGAGAGAATGATGTCCCTTAGGAAGGTCGAGCGGCTTCAGTTCTTGGACAAGCTGTATTTTGTACGCTTTCAATTTCAATTTAAGTCATTCCACACGTCAGTCCGAGTTGCTGCGAACGGCGCCGAATCGATTCTCGGTCGGGCTTCGTGTACTTTTTAGCTGCGGTTGCCATATATTTCTCCCTTGCATCCTGGAAGTGGTCTATTCGGTCGAGTCCGAGTTGCTGCGAACGGCGCCGAATCGACTCTCGGTCGGTCTTCGTGTACTCTTTAGCTGCGGCTGCCATATTTTTTCCCCTGCATCCTGGAAGTGGTCTATTCGGTCGAGTATTATCTTATTTGAGTCTTAGGTTTCAATAGGGTAATGGTGTTGCAAATAATACGCTCAGTACGCCGATTATGTTGACCTTAAGTTTAGCTGTGCTTCGCTCAGTAAAGTTCAACGATTTGTAAACGTTGTTTAGGCGTAAGTTTTTGCTTGACACGACTCGCACGTGATCTGTCAAGAAAAGGCTATTGAAAAAAGGACCGCTACTTGGAAATAAGCTAACTATAGAATAAGAGAGTTTTGATCCGTTACTTATTTTGCAGTGCATTTGACAGAAAAATTCATTGACGTTTGGAACAGAAAGGGCCGAAGACTCGTGAGAGTTCGACAGGTCGTTTTGTTTATGACGTGCGGGTCACCATCTCAGCTCAAAGCAATTTCGAGAAAACATCCATAAAGCGAAGTCTACAACTTTCTTGTACACTTAAGAATTTATTGTATTTATTTTAATTGCTTCGTCATTATAATTCTTTTAACTAAGTGTTTCATTTAAGCTGAATTGCCTTGTTATTATAATAAACCTAGTGTTTATTATTTCTATATTAATTTAAGTTGTAGGGCTTGCATAATAAATGTAACTGATTTGCTTGTCTCACGAAACAGTTTTGTAAATTTTTTTATTGTTGTAGTAGATAAGTAGAAGAAACTACCAAAATATCAATAAAAACTTCCCAGCTGATAGAAAAAGTAAATAAATATAAATAAATAAAAGCATTTTTCACAATTTATTCTTTTTTTATTTCTTTATTTATATACTTCGCTAGTAAATAACGTACAATGTACAAAATAATAATAATAGTAATAATAATAATCACCATCTACATCATTATCATTACAATAAACATAATTATTATCAAACATCGAAATCAACTAATTATCCTCAATTTCATACTCATTATATAACAAAGCATTTTGTATAAACATTATTTATGGTAGACATGTGTGTGCGTGCATGTGTTCAATTTCAACTGTTAACATTTTTAACATACAGATAAAGCACATCTTTTCAATTATTTTACATAAACTTTAAAAATATTCGTAATAAGAGTGATCATTACTGTAATAATGATTATAACCGTTACTTTATATAGTTACACATATATGTGTGTGTGCGTGGGAGAGTGTTTTGGTTAAGGAGCGATAGATACCTACCAAATATTAATATTGTACATGTACGAGTATACGAGGGGCGGATGGGCGCTATCACTTTTAATCCTTGGAGAAATTTTACTTTAACGAATCTGCATAATTAACGAATTCATCATCATCATCATTATCATAATCAATAATCATAATTTGAAAATAATCCAATAAAATAATTAAATCAATAGATTCGATACATATACATACATACATATATACCTATATAATATTTATATTTATAAAAAACGTAATAAATAAAATAATTTTATACACATCATTTATGGGGTCATCATTAGCGGAGCATTAAGGAGCGCAAAAAATACACTTTATAGGGAAACTGTTGGACTTAAGCCGCCGCTAAGTCAATTACAGAAAGAGAGGAGAAAACACAAACAAATACTTGCAAATAGGAAATAATACAGTTATTTAAAGGAAGCACGAATTTAGTTGAAATTTCCGACTGAATCTACATAATAATTATACAAGCATACGATGCAGGCAGACCGCTCGGGCAGCCCGCGTATATGCGCTCTATATGCGTGTATCACTAAGGCCGTACTCTCACAAGCGTTAATTAATCTTACATAATATTTATCTAATGCATCCGTATATACACAATATCTATAACTGTTTGTATGTGTGTGTATGTGTAAGTAAATGTATACAAATATTCGATGCAAACATATTACAGTTTTAAGCATTTGTATCGCTTCGGCATTGAAAATACTAGGTATGCCTCCAAATGGACGCCTTGGCGTTGTGCCTTGCAGATATGCGATCATATTAGTTATTCTAAAGGTTCATTTGGAGTTGGAAGCATTTGTTGGAGCGTTCACGTAATCAATATAAAGAGGCTTCGACGACGCTCAGAATGGCGCGACCGGCTTACTTTCGCAATGGATCCAAACTCTCCAACGTGAAGTCATCTACACTCATCATCTTGCTCTGTAAGTAATATAAATGGGGTATACATAAGTATGTATGCATGTACATAGTTCAAACGTTTTATGTTTCAATAAAAGCTTAGCAAACTATTTCATACTAAGAGATAGTAATCATAACATTAAATGAGACATTATAAATTAATTAAATAAACATTGGAATTATTTTTTATTCTGTAATCCATAAGAACAAAAACAAAAAAACAAAAAACAGGAGGATGGAGTCATGTGTAGAAGTTCACGCAAGTGAGGAAAGTTCTCTAACCGCTATTCATTTGGGAGTGGCTAGAAACAATTCTTTTACTTATGGTTCAAGCAGCTCACGACTTCCGGTCTTTGACCAAGTATCCTCTGAGTAGCCTAAGGACATCCGTTTGAAGGCGAGCTAAAGAGAGAAGGCGAAACATCCCCTTCACAGGGTTGTGCGCTGGCTTTGGGACCCGCCACGTAAAAAACAGTACCAATGAAAACTAAACGACAGCCTCCGATGAAAGACCCCCCTTTTGATGACGACCATGGCAAACGAGTATAAGGACTACGATTTGAGGGCATGCACCTAGATTGTCCGGTCTCTTAATTGGGAAGGTGCATCAAAGTGAAGTTTTTCAAAATGTCGCTGATTCGCGCCCACGCCCCGACGAAAGAGAAGGACGATTTGACCAAAAATGTCTTCTATGAGCGCTTGGAGTGCACCTATTATAGCTGCCTCCGCCAAGATATCGGATTGAGGCTTATCGACTTTGCCGGTACTAGATTCCAGAAAAAGAAAATTCATCAAGCCACCTGGCGGTCTCCGGATCGAAAAACCACCAACCAGATCGATCATGTTATAATAGACGGAAGACACGTTTCAAGTGTTTTACATATGCGTGCGCTCCGAGGTCCTAACATCGACTTGGACCATACCTTGTAGCTGTCAAGATTTGCACCCGCCTTTGTGCAGCAAAAAACCCATGTCAACAAACACAAGGAAGGTTCGACGTCGAGAAGATGCAATCATAACCGACAGCAGAACGTTTTTCTACTCGACTTGCACTTCTGCTCTCTGAGAACACTCGTCAACAACTCGGTATAACTGTGGAACTGTGGGCCGGCATTTCAAACTCCTTACGTAGAGCTGCAACCGAAACTATTGGTTTTCGAAAAATGCAAAAGATGCACTAGGAGTGCCGTGTCACAGCGGAGAGAAAACAGACTGCCTACCTCGCAACGTTACGATCGACTACTTGTGGGATGGGATAGATCCCGAGAGTTGAAGAGGGAAGCGAGACGCATTTGCAGACAGAAAAAGAAAGAGGTTGAAATGTGTGAGTATGAAGGGCTTGATAAGCTGGCCGACAGGGGTAATGCTCGAAAATTCGACGAAAAGAGGCGGCGGCTAACAAGAGGTTTCACGACCGGAGCATACTCTTATAGAACCCCCAAAGGTGATGTAGTGATCGAAGCTCAAAGCATACTAAAATTATGGAGGGAACACTTCTCCAGTGAAAGTACGATGCCAGGAGAAGGCGAACCCGATTCCCCAATCGATGGCGATGGAGCGGACGTTCCATGAAGAAGTTCGAGTAGCAATTACCCGTCAGAAGAACAACAACGCAGCGGCGGCTGATGGATTGCCGGCCGAGCTATTTAAACACGGCGGCGAAGAACTGATAAGGAACATGCATCAGCTTTAAGTGTGCATCATAATTTAAGTGTGCTCTGCCCAATCCACAAAAGGGGAGATCCTCCAATCTGCGCCAACTACCGTGGGATAAACCTCCTCAACATCGTGTATAAAGTTCTATCGAGCGTATTGTGTGAAAAATTAAAGCCCACAGTCAACAAACTGATTGGACCTTATCAATGTGGTTTTAGACCTGGCAAATCAACAACAGACCAGGTCTTGGAAAAGACCAATGAAAGGAGAATCAACACACACCACCTCTTCGTCGATTTAAAAGCTGCTTTCGACAGCACGAAAAGGAGCTGCCTTTATGCCACGATATCTGAATTTGGTATCCCCGCAAAACTAATACTAACCAGCTGTATTGACGTGACTGACGTTGAACAACACCAAAAAGATCCGTCATGATCGGGAAGGACCTCTCCGAGCCATTCGGTACCAAACGAGGTTTCAGACAAGTCGACTCCCTATCGTGCGACTTCTTTAATCTGCTGCTGGAGAAAATAATTCGAGCTGTAGAACTTAATCGAGCAGGTACAATCTTTTATAAGAGTGTACAGCTGCTGGCGTATGCCGATGATATTGATATCACCCGCGCCGTTAGTTCTACTTTCTCCAGACTGGACAAGGAAGCAAAGCAAATGGGTAGTGAACGAGGGCAAGACGAAATATCTTCATCATCATCAGTCATCAGTCGTCCCACTCGCGACTTGGCTCACGTCATTGACAGTCATAACTTAGAAGTTTTAGATAATGTCGTATATTTAGGAACCAGTATAAACACCACCAACAATGTCAGCCTTGAAATCCAACGCAGGATGATTCTTGCCAACAGGTGCTACTTCGGACTGAGTAGGCAATTGAGAAGTAAAGTCCTCTCTCGACGAACAAAAATCAAACTCTGTAAGTCACTCATTATGGTGCAGAGGCTTGGACGATGACAACAACTGATGAGTCGACGTCGCGAGTTTTCGAGAGAAAGGTTCTGCTAAAGATTTATGGTCTTTTGCCGTTGGCCACGGCGAATATCGCATTCAATGGAACGATGAGCTGTGTAGGATATAGGACGACATTGACATAGTTCAGCGAATTAAAAGACAGCGGCTAAGCTGACTAGGTCATGTTGTCCGAATGGACGAAAACACTCCAGCTCTAAAAGTATTCGACGCAGTACCCGCCGGGATAGCAGAGGAAGAAGTAAACCTCCACTCCGTTGGAAGGACCAGGTGGAGAAGGACCTGGCTTCGTTTGGAATATCCAATAATCGCGTAAACGTTGTCTACGTCAGTAAAGCAGAAGAAAAAGAATTAACCCAACAAATCTAAGTAATCACCTATTCAATTAATTGGTTCCGCCGCAAAGTCATCACATTCAATTAAAACATTGGCAAAACATTCAAAATTAGCAGAATAATAATCTGATCCACTTCGTGGTTTCCTTTTTTGTTGAAGAAAAAATACGGAATCTTCAAACCTAATAGGAAATCTTCACTATCATTCGAAGGAACATTCTTTGACATATATTTTTTGAAGATTATCTCGTTCAAATGTAGGCCGCCACTACTTCTTAGATGGTCCTTTGAGTCCAATTTTCGACCATTTCGACTAGTAACTGTTGACACGCCTGATGTTTGGCACCAAGACCTGAATCGAAGCTAGATTGTCCGTATAGACTTATATTATATTCCCACAGGGAAAAGTCTAACGGTGCGATATCACAAGTTTCACGTCATTGCTGGACAGAATTTGGCTCGAAAACGTCGGATCTTCTTGGAACTTTTCAAGAGCCCATAGTGTAAAGCTATCTTGCTTGGATAGGTCGAAGGGCTTCAGTTCTTGCACAAGTTTTATACCTTTTCAATTTAAGATCCCGACGTAAAATGCGGTTGAAAAAAAATTTTTGAAGTTAAAATAATTTGTATATCTGTTTCCAACCTTTCAAATTGGATTTTTTTCTTTGAAACTTTAAAATATTTTTATTTTATTTTGTTTTCATAGCGAGTGTCCCTCATAACTTCAAAACTACTGCACCAATCGTTTTAAAATTTTAATACTGTTTCCATATATAATTTACAGGGCCTTATTCATGTCGAGGAGTTTCTTAAGATTTTAGCATCAACAATTTTTTCGACTTTTTTTTTCTAAAAGTCAAGTTTTTGCCTCAAAAGTGTTCTAAAAGTACAAGTAATTGGAAATTCCAAAAACCCTCTCGGCTTTACTTGGGGTAAACTAATGAATGAATATTGAATTTTTGAACACGTTTCATCCAGCATCAAATTATGAGGGTCACCGCAAACATACTTTTTTAGAAAGCGCGTATAAATCGTTACATGGCTCTTAAGGAAGTACTCGTATTATTCACATTAGCATGTAAGAATCTCAGAATCAAACCCTTTAAGCTCTGAGTGGCGCGTAAGATTCTAATAAAATAGTCAGCATTGTCATTGTTAAATGACCTTTAGCACACTGATAATAAACTTAAAACTCATGTAGTTTTTGAGAGAATAAAATAAATAAAGTAAATATAATGAAACAAATAGCGAAGTATTGTAAAGCAGCGGCTAATAGTAGCAGCATCATCATCATTAACGCTCACCTTGAAAATACTGGGTCCATTATTTATTTCGAATGGATCCGAGCCGAATAGATCTGTATTGCCGTTGGTCACGGTTATGTTATTGTTGTTGTTTGTGCTTGTGATGTTGTTCGTGACCGATGTACTGCGTCTGGGTGCGGCCACTTTAGGCGGAGGTGCCACTATACGATCGAGATAAAGCGCAAAAAGAGAACAGAGAAAAATAATCATTAGCGCAACAAACAAACAAATATTTCACAAACAAAACAAAACAAACCAAACAATTCGTTTAAAATAAACTGCACTAACATACAGGCACATACTTGCGTACATATACATACATACACATATGTACTTATGATATAAAGGTAAGCAAGAGCCGATGAATTGACGAAAACTTTTAATTGCAAATGAAATGCCAAAGTGCCGAATTTGTAGAGCAAATTGCTTACATATGTAACTACATATGTATGTATGTAAGTAAGTATTGTAGCACTTACGTAATGGCGGCGTTAGGTCGCTTGTAAAATTGTTGTTGCTTAAACTATTGCTGTTGTTGCCGACATTGGCGCTGCTCAAACTCAAATTAATGCCGTTGTGGTTGTTATTCACTGATTTACTATCGTTGTTGTTGTTGATGTTGTTATTCTGATTGGTGAACAATTGTTGGCCATATGATTTGGCTGGCTCAAAGCCGAACAGATCGTTGCTAATGTTCTTGCCGCCACCGCTGCTGCTGCTGCTCCCGCCGTCGACGCACTCATCGGCGCGCGGATCGAAGTCACTGTCTGAGTCGGAGTTGAGCAGCAGCTCCTCCATTTTTTGGCTATTCGATTTGTGTATGATTTGGCTTGGTAGATTGTTGCGTGGCGGCACGATTGGCACAAAGGATGACGACGATCCCGACGATGACTTCATCGAATGCAATGAATTGGTGTCAATCAACAGTTTATCTTCAAGCACTACAACAACACAACGAGAAAAGTTATTATATTTCTTAATTGGAATGAGCTAAGGTCTTTAGACTTACTGTTCGCTTTGGTGGCGTTGCCATTGGTTAGTGCGCCATTTTCAGCAGCCGGCAGATCCAGTATATCTTTGATGCCCATTTTGAAAAGCATCGAATCCAGTTCGGATTTTGGCAGCTTCAACGATAATTCGCGCAGTCGACTTTTGTAAATGGCGATCGCTTTTTCCAGCTCGGCATTCTGCTGCTGCGCCTTACCCAGATCTGTCTTCTCAACGCTGTTGATGTATTTTCTACGAGAGTTAATAAAAATATAGTTATTACTAATATTACAGGGGCTGCGGCAGTTAATTAATGCATTCTTGATGACTAATCCAGTGGAATTGTAGAAAAGGCAAAGGCTAGCATAGAATTGGATCGATGGCTACCCTATCAAATCAGATGCACTTTAATATTTGAAGGGTACAGGGAATAGCTCTCCAATTTGTCTGACCGTCTCTTTGGAACACCATTTAAATACCATATATAACATAAGTTATGAATCAAAAATATCAATATATTAGTCGCTTCGAGCCTATGTCAAACATATTGAAAATATTAATACCGATTCCAATCCTTTTACCCGAATAACTGAATATATATCCATATTGTTTAAATTGAGACTAGTAAAACTAAGTAGAAATTGAATATTGATAATTGGAGGATGTGAAGAACTTTTACTTCATCATTGCATTCGGAGATAGAGGGTGATTGGAAGCCTAGCAACGGAAGCTAGAATAGCGACAGGGCAGCATTTGAACTCAGCAAACAATGAAAGACGAAATTGAACGCGTAATGGTTGGGAATTGAGAGTTTACGAATATATTTGACAGTGACCAAAACTGCGGCACCACGTCATAAGCAATTAATTCTTTCGACTTACTTGTAAGCCAAGTCGAACGCCTGTCCTATGGTCAGCGTGATGTCCGACGCCAATTTATTAGATATGAATACGAAGCACTCATGTGTCTCCTCAGTGTTACTGCCACCGGTGCTGTTACTACCGTTGGAGCTACTCACGCCGTTGCTGCTACCCGTGGAGGTGCCATTGATACCGCCATCCAGTGGCTTTACTGTTTTGGCAATAAAACTAAAGAACTTCTTCACACCCTTCTCGTCGGCACAATACGAAATGTTGTGCAACGGGAATTGATGCAGAATCTTCTGTGTGCGCGGCTCTTGTACAGCGACACCATCCACGCTGATGGTGATTTCGACTTTTTTACACTTTTCCTGAGTACCCGTCTCGGCCTTCTTCATCTCCTGGGCGAACTGCAGCTTACGTATGGCATCTTTGACCACTTCAATGCCTTTGGCCTGCTCCACAGGTAAATTACCAAAGAACTGAAAGTGAATCAACGTTAGACTAGCACACACAAACATTCTTATGGTATACTAACCTTGACTAGATAGACGACGTGACCGTTCACGAGCGCATCGGGCGTATGTAGCCAATTGCGCTTGTCCTTTTTCGCATCCTCCGTAGCACCGTTTTTATCGTTTTTATTACTATCGTTTGATTGATTCTTTATGTTGTTGTTGTTGTTCTGTTTGTTCCAAAACATCAACTGCGACATGTTGCTGAGTGGTGCGCGACTATTGTTGCTGAGGAGTTGATGTGTCGGCTCTGCAACGGTTTTGCGCTTGAGTGGACTGAATTTCTGCGCCGTTTTGAATGGAATTATATGACAAATGCACCAAGCGAAAAAACCAAAAAGTCAAATATCAACAGATTGCGGTTTACTGCTGTGAAACCTGTAAAATGCAAAGAGAAAAAATTGAAAAAATTATTGAATTTGATAATTAAAAATCAATTGCAAGTAAAAACATCAAGATTGCAATAAAAATGCATGCTAATTTGCATACAATGGCGACAAAATTCCAATTTGTATGCGAACAATTAAAAATGACGATCATCTGCAGCGCTCAGCTCCTCTAATTCAAGTCGTAGATATGCGCATGCGTGTGTTTCTGTACACACCCATACATACACATCTACATATATGTATATTATTTGTACATACTATTTGTTAACATTTATTCAGTGTCAACCGCTAGTGTGACTCTGTCAAGATCAGCGATCTATGAGGTATTTAAAGCAAAAGTTTCGACGGCACAGTTAGGCCAGCTCCACCTGAATTGCCAATTATTTATTGCTAGATTGTAAGTGAATATTTGCTAGCCTTTGTTATGAGAAACGCTACGAAGGAATTTTGTTTTCTTCATGCTTTTCAAATTGGAAAATCCACTTGCTTACAAAACAACAACTCGCGCGCACGAAACTTAGATACATAAGTACGTGTACGTGTGCATGACATATGTATGTACGTATGTATGTATGCATGATGCCATGTTATGCCAAGTACTATGCACAAGTTCCCATCCCCAAGTAGCAGTTGCTCACAATCAATACTCGCCATCACACTCACCATCCACACGCGCATCAAAGTGATGGAGCGATCGTCGCAACACGACACACTATTGCACTGCAAGCCAACTAATTAACGCCAACCAGACGAATTGCTGAATCGTTGAAATCCTAAGCTGCAAAGCTTTAGCGTTCAAGCGCACTGCATCGTGATTCTAATGGCGGCATCAATTCTCAAAACTGAGTGTTATTACCTAGGCATGCATACACAGATATATATAAGTATTTATAGTATGTACGTATATACATATATGTAAGCGCATAATTATCAACACCTCCTTATATATACATATGTATGTACATACATTTGTACATATCACCGATACATAGTCCAATAATCCCAGACAGCGCACGGCAGGTCCCCTTCAGCCAGCTTATGCATGACGTGCGATCAGTTGTCATGATCGGCGTCGACGCTTTTGCGCGTTTCGCGTTCCCATTAGCGTTTGAAACTTTTTGTTTACCCATTTTTCAATTAATTTCTAAACTCAAAACTGGTATGAATATTAAGTAGGCACATATACTCGCTCATACACAATAGAAAATATTCATCAAAACAGAAATAATCGCACATTAAGAAGGCATTCACCATCGCACCGCCGTCAATCGATTGACACCTAAATAACTTGATCTGTTTTTTAACTACGTCGCAGATTGGGATTTTGAGTTGGGTTTTGTATTGAGGCACATTTGTTTAGAAAAACGAAATAAAAGTAATGGAGTAAAAAACAAACGAGAAATTTTCGTACATACAAACGAGCGCCAAAAACGAAATTACACGAATCTTAGTCGAAATAACAAGTGAATGAGCTGAACAGTTGTAATGTGATGTTACTGCAATTGATTGTTGCATCATGCGATTTTGATTATGTGATTATATTGACAATGTAATATAGTTGGACCAAAAGGCAATTACTGAGAATATAAAAATCATTATTAATCGATCTAGTAAGTATATAATGGATATATGTAGACCTAATTTTCATTTTTTTACTGCCGGTGCAGCTGTTCTCTGCGTTTGTAAACAATTAATAAATAATAAAATTCGACTATTAACGTCTTCTTCTTTGGCGCTGTATCTTCCATGCGAAATACATATATGTTTTTACCAGCGCGTTGGTTCGATTTTTATGCGTTTAGCTATGTAACGGGTTATCCAAGTAGATGTACTTTCTTCAAAAGCCAGTCGTGTTAAGCTGTCAGTATTGTTCGACATTTCATCATCTAAAGATTTTCACCTGAACAACGTTTACAAATCGTTCAAATTTATTACGAAAATTCACGTTCTGTAGGGAATGGGTTTCGTGCACTTCGCTCAACTTATGGTCAACATAATCGGCATACTATTTGCAACACCAATTTGATTAAATTATTGGATAATATTCGACCGAATAGACCACGTCCCTCGAAGTGAAGAAAATATAGCAGTTGTAGCTGCGAGTGTACATGAAAATACTAGAGAGTCGATTCGGCGTCGATCGCAGCAACTCGAACTGACGTACAGGTATGAAACGACTTGTCGCATTTTACGTCGAGATCTTAAATTGAAAGCGTACAAAATACAGCTAGTGGAAGAACTGAAGCCGCTCGTTCGATGGGCTTGTGAAAAGTTCCAAGAAGATCCGATGTCTTCGAGCCAGATTTTCTACAGCGATGGGCCCATTTTTGGTTCAGTGGGTATGTAAACAAGCAAAATTGCCGCATTTGGGAGAAAAAGAAACCGGAGGAGATTCAAGAGCTGCCATTTCATCCAGGAAAACCAACGGTTTGGTGTAGTTTGTAGGTCATTGGTCCATATTTCTTCAAAAATGATGCCGGTGAGAAAGTAACTGTCAATGGCGACCGTGTATCGCGCCATGATCGACTATTTGATGCCAGAAATGGAAGCTTGTGATCTCGGTGAAATTTGGTTTCAACAAGACAGCGCCGCTTCTCATACATACCATCAATCGAATATCAATAAATTTTTTCCTGTGTGTATATATAAAGTCTAAAGTTTATGTGGACAATCCGCTTCGATTCGGATAATGGAGCAAAACATCACTGGTATCACTCGCCAGTTACCAGTCAGAATGCTACAACGAGTCTTCGAAAATTGGACTCAATGAATGGATCATCTGAGATGTATCCGCGGCCAACATTTCGAAAGAGGAAATCTTCAAGAAATAGGTGACAAAGTATGCTTTTTCGCATGATAATAAACATTCCATAAACATTGAGTTTTTTCTTTAAAAAGTAGGAATCATTGAAATGGATCACCCTTTATATGGAAATTTATTTAACAATCTCCGTATGAATTTTCATTCCGGATCACCAAAGTATATAGCTACCGTTCAAACTGGCCGTTCGAAATAAATTTCTTGTATGGAAACTTTTTTTTATATCTACTTTTGTTACGAAAACATTTTTCACTTATA
The DNA here is from genome assembly GCA_037783105.1 of Bactrocera zonata. Lineage (NCBI taxonomy): Eukaryota > Metazoa > Arthropoda > Insecta > Diptera > Tephritidae > Bactrocera > Bactrocera zonata. The sequence goes on along the minus strand of JBAWJQ010000302.1, from coordinate 63,984 downwards.
CATAACTGCTTAGAAAATAAAAATGTATTTTTTTGTCAATATCACAAATTCTAAGAAACAATTTTTCAACTGATTAACACGTTTTGCTTTAATATGTATGTACATACATATGTATATATATTTGCATTATTCTTGCTACTTTGAATCACGCTTCAGTAATTATCGCTAATAGCGGCTCATAAATAAATATTTTCAACTGATTTTCTTATCTAAAACAGCTGAGATATTTGTACACAATAAATTCATGCGCGGCACAGTCAAACAAGTGGATGTGTAAATGGATAGCTATTATGTACATACATACATATACATGTATATACATACATATGTACAAATGTTATTTATCAGCTAGAATATTTTTATTGGAATCCGGGCGAACACTCCCCGCTCCAATAAAGCGATATGGTCCGTTCTGTCAGTACTACTTCCGGTGCAGTCATCAGATAGCTGGTGCTGGGGCCTTGTGGTAAGCGAACCATTTTTCCCATATGTACAAAGTTTTGCTTAGATAAAGATATGGTCTATCTGTATAGTTAGTATATATGAATCTTTAAATGTTTGTTCAACGCTGTGGACTCATGAAATGCATATGAACTTAAATATTTTGCAGGCTTTTCATATGCCAGCACACAGTCGTTGTCTGCTACTTGCGGCACTTACAAATTCTAAATTAGAGCTGCTTACTAAAAAGCACGTTACATTGTAGGTCTTGATTAGATTAAATTTCTGCTCGAGTACAAAGCTAAAGCACGGACTGTCTATTAAGAAAGCATGCTGCCAGCCAGCGCATTTAAAAGAAGAGGCAACAATCATTTTACATACATATACATATATGCACATGTGTACAAACAGTCATAGCAGTGAAAAGTGCAGAAGTAGATACATGCATACATATGTACATATGATCAAGTTTGAGAATCCAAAATCCGTATTAGTAAACGCTTTTTTTGACACTTTGTGAATTCCTAGTTTCCTATCGTTATAGCAGATCTCTCAGTAGTGCATTTGCGCAAAATACTATACAACCTACTTACCTACCAACGAACAGAAGACCATTTGAAATTCCTAGCCTTTAATGCCACTTTTGTGGTGTAAATATTTCAATTACTTCAGCTGTTTTTGCAGCAAATAACTACATACTTAGCTCTCTACCGGGCAAGCCGCCGGGAGCAAAAAAAGCAAGACAACTCTGCACAAGAGAGCTAATATGTTCCACTTTTGGAACTTAAATATGTTTTCCTTCAAACCCGTGACGGCTTGGACTTTTCTCTAAGCAAAAATTGACAAAATGTCAAATTGCTTGACCAACGGTAACTTACTTCTTAAATACTTTTTTACTCTCTAAGGGTGCCCGCAGAGTGGACGCTTAAAGCTGAGCCGAGCGCATTTTCCCCTTAAGGGGTTAGAGGTAGTTAGAATTTTCAAAAAATATTTTTTTTCCATTTTCGTTAAGTGTAATATCTTAAAAATATTCTCTAAAAATTTCACTTTGATCCGACAATTAGTTTTTGAGTTATTCGAGAAATAAGAAAGAGAGCTCAGGCACTTCAAAGCGCTAGTGTGAAACTTTAAACGCGTTTTTCTCAAAACTATGTTTTTTGAATCGGTAAACTGTAACTCGAAAACCGTTCCGTTAGATTTTAATGAAATTTATACAGCTTTTAGAATACATAATAAACTCGGACCTGATCGAAGGATTTTTATTTTTTCGAAAATTTTCGATTTTTATTTTTTAAGACCAATTAACTGTTGATTTTTTCGCAAAAATAAAAAAAAAAATTCTGAGGTCACCATTTTGTTAATTTTGAAAACAAAATAAAAAATCCTTCGATCAGGCCCGAGATTATCTATTTATAAAACAAATTTTTTTTCGATTGTTTTTAGATGAATCTCGAAGGACTTATGCTTGTCACCGCAAGTACCTTTTTTTGGAACAGGGTCAACACAAAAAACTATAACTTCGGAAATAAAATTTTTTTTTTCGAAATTTTTGTGACTGCAAGTCAACACATCCTATAATAATGCCATATTACTGCTTTTGTAAAATAACATGATTTAGTAGCAAAAAAAATACTGAAAACTCTAGTTTTTTCGTGTCTCTGACTACCCCTAACCCCTTAACGCAATTTACGCTCGGCTCGGTTTGAACGCCCACTCTGCGGGCACCTTAAGACGCAGCGCTTGCGAAATACTTTGAAAAATGAACAACCGTTGGCTTTTATCTGTGTCCGGACCTCACTATATACTTAGCTCATATCGAACAAACCTCATGTAAAAGAGTGTAGCCAAAAATATTTAAAGAAAAATTTCTAAGTGGCAGTATAATACATAATTAAGACAAAAAGGCAATAACGGGACACATTAGCCTAGTTACGAATATTTACTTTCGAAATTCCGACCTTGTATTCCGATTTGCTCAGTGAGTAAACAAGGTGACTCAGGGTCAGGGACAAGTGCATTGTTTTCATATTTATACTTTTGCAACATGTTGCTACAGAGTAAAATAGTTTTGTTTACCAAAAGGTTGTAAGTATCTCCTAAAATTAATTGATATTTTTACATATATAGGGTTATATATATACATATATGTATATAGTAGCGATAACTTGAGTAAACATTAAGATATCTTGATGAGACTTGGTATATATGTCATAACCTAAAGTAAGGTATAGAATTGTAATTTGGCACGAGGGATCGCGTGGCACGAGGCACCTTAGGACTAAAAATTTTGAAAAGTGGGATTGGTCTCGCCCCGTATTTGGTATAATGCACATATCTCCTAAACCACTAAAGCTACAAGAACTCAAGAAACTCGCTCACGACTAAATTTGGTCTGTGGTATTCTTATCATATTCCTATGGCGCAGTGCGAAAATGGGTGAAATCGGTCAACAACCACGTTTACTTCCCATATAGCATAATTTTAACTTCCATCTGATTCCTTCCTTTCCAGTATATAAATCAAGAAGCAATTAATATACGGCATAAAACTTTGCACGAGTAATGCCTTCAGAGTATGCCCCGCTAAGACCAAGAATTTTCCAAATCCAACCAAAACTTTTCAGGACACTAGGTATCGAATATGTGGAACCCAGTATATAGTTGACTTTTGACCGAAGATATTGGTCAATGTATCTCTGTGTACCAAAAATTGGATTGAATCCGATCAATACTTCTCTGAGCCCCCATATACGTAATATAAAGATTTTCGAACTTACGGCTGATTTTATGCCGCATATATCGACCAATACGTTAGTTATCTCAATGAAAAGGAAGGAACGTGTTTTGCTCATAATAGTGTTTCTCTGTGCCTTTTAGTCCCCATAAAACTAATATCGGGATTTTCGAACATATGATTGGCGTTTGTATGTGAGGTACCTTATAGAAAGCCAGGGAACATTTTTTCGTATGTGGCAAAATACAGATTAATAGATAAAATCGATACTACCTCAACTTCTATAAACCACATATAATGATTTTCGCTTTTCTAAAAACCCTTATGTCGAATAAGTCGGTGAGTGTATGAAATATATATAGTATACATATGTATGTATGTATAAATAAAATTGCCTGGATTTCGATTCTCTGGTTGACGTTTTACACCTTAGGGTATTTCCCTGGATTTGATTCTTGCAAATTTCAAGAGTATAAAATGTTCGGTTGTACTCGATTTTAGCCTTTCCTTACTTGTTTAGAGTTATGTTTATTTTTCATAATCGCCATTGAATTAATCTTATTACGTCTTGCGACGTTTTTAGCAGCAGACAGAGAGCAGCTGTTTTGTCGCCGAAGGCCTTTGTTTTTAAATAACTACATAAGTATGTATGTATGTATATAGCATTAGAATAATTAAAAATTAAACAACAAACATTTTGTTGATATCATATTCACCTACAAAAATACTATTATACATAATTCTAACTAAGGACTTAAAATAATTTAAATATTTGTCGTTTGCTCTTATCATTTGTTTGAAAACAAATTTCATTATCAAATTTCATATAAACTTTATAAACAACAGTATTTACTTACAAAATTCAAGGGAAAAAGTACTTTCTTATCATTGGTATAACGAAAGCTAACGATAAGGAATCTGCGATGCGGAATATAAACATTCACATACATACATACTTACATATGTATATAAGTATATGTGTATGAAGGTATGAGCGTACATTTATTTGACTTTAGTCATCGGCGTAGCTCCATCAAAACATGTTATTAACAAAACCAAAAATGAGCTTTTTGCATTCAAAAATGGATGCTAGTGGAACCTTCATTATAAATTAATGGTCCAAGTTATTTTTTTTATTTTTGTTGCAATTGCATCGCGGAAAAAACTTTTTAGAATTTCTAGACTATAACGCAGTTGTATTACTCTGAGGACTTTCCTAAAAGCTGCTCGACAAATTAATGTGTTTTTATCAAAGATATTTCAACAATTGCTATGAGATTACAATACCGTGACTAATGTTGTGCAATTTCAAAGTGTTTTGGGTTCGTTATATATACCAAAGTGATCAGGGTACGAGTAGAGTTGAAATCCGGATGTCTGTCTGTCCGTCCGTCCGTGCAAGCTGTAACTTGAGTAAAAATTGAGATATCATGATGAAACTTGGTATACGTATTTCTTGGCTCCATAAGAAGGTTAAGTTTGAAGATGGACAAAATCGGCTCACTGCCACGCCCACAAAATGGCGAAAACCGAAAACCTATAAAGTGTCATAATTAAGCCATAAATGAAGATATTAATATGAAATTTGGCACAAAGGATCGCATTAGGGAGGGGCATATTTGGACGTAATTTTTTTGGAAAAGTGGGCGTGGCCCCGCCACCTACTAAGTTTTTTGTACATATCTCGGAAACTACTATAGCTATGTCAACCAAACTCTATAGAATCGTTTCTTTCAGGCATTTCCATATACAGTTTAAAAATGGAAGAAATCGGATAATAACCACGCCCATACAAAGGTTATGTTGAAAATTATTAAAAGTGCGTTAACCGACTAACAAAAAATGTCAGAAACACTAAATTTTACAGAAGAAATGGCAGAAGGAAGCTGCACCCAGGCTTTTTTTTTTTATTGAAAATGGGCGTGGCGTCGCCCACTTATGGACAAAAACCATATCTCAGGAACTACTCTGCCGATTTCAATGAAATTCGGTATATACTATTTTCTTAACACCCTGATGACATGTACAAAATATGGGTGAAATCGGTTCACAACCACGCCTTCTTCCAATATAACCTATTTTGAATTCCATCTGATGCGTTCTCTGTATAATATATACATACATTAGGAACCAATGATGATAGCGGAATAAAACTTTACACAAATACGGTATTTGAGCTGAGGTATCCCTCGTGAAAAAACTGTCGTGATCAGACTATAACCTTTCAAGGTCACTAATATCGAACACGAAGAACTCAGTGCCTAACCTAACCTAACCTAATTTTTCACCGAAAATATCAGTAAATCTCTCAGATATTTTCATATAATTCAGAGGGCATCATTTTTATACTCTCGTAGGATACGTTTTGCTATTTTTAAAAGCATATCTTTGGAATTTAAAAATATAATATTTAATTATTAAAATATATAATACTTATTACTTCTAAGTCAAACCTGTATAATCTTATTCATGTAGGAAATAAAATGTGCATTAACTTCGAAAAACGATTGTTTTTGTTGTTTTACATAGTCCTCAATACAGTTAAAATAAATGAAAATACAATTCAATACTCAAAGTACACAAATTGATCTAATCTAATTAATTTTACAGCAAAATAAAAAAATATGTAAATGACGGATAATGAAATCTCGATTATCACTTTGTCATGCGAGAGTATAAAATGTTCGGTGACACCCGAACTTAGCCCTTCCTTACTTGTTCGTATAGTTGTTATTACATACATAAGTATATAATAAGTAGGAGTTTATTCATTTAATACCTAAGTTATATATGGGTCCGTGGGTTACACTTCCATCTAAGCAAATACCAGAAGTACAAAACCAGATTTGATATGGGTTATCTGCGCAATATGCTGTCAAAAATTAAGAGAAAAAGCTGTTATTAAACCATAAAGATAAATGTGATTCATCTTGCGAGACACTCTGTTGAGAGGGTTCTTGAATTATTGTACTATCAATATACATATTTAACTGCACAAAGCTTGAAATAGATTTATAACATAAGTAAGAAATCCAGCGAAAAGATAATCTAACCTAACTATTTACACCATTTACTAATAATGAATAAATATTTGAAAAAGAACATCAATTATTCGCTTAAACCTCCTTCCACCGAAATTAGTGGCGTCGTTCCAAAAGCCTCAGTGCAAATTTAAAATACAACAAAAGAACTGTAGAAACCATAAATTAAATAAAACGAAGATATGAACAATTCCATGCAAATACATAAGTATGTACGTAAGTTTCCGCGATTTATTGAACTTTGCTGGCATACAAAAGTGTCATTGGCCGTTAATCAAATGCGAGGGGTTCCATTTCCATTTCCATGGGTCATTAACACTCAAAATTTATTGAAGCGTCTCTTATCAGCACTGGCAGAATTGGCGGAGCGTGAGTCACTAATACTTTCGTATGTATGTATGTATGTATACTCGTATATGGCCCTGATGTATGTACATATGTACATAAGTATATTGCCGTTATCATGGACAATCAATAGTTATTAATAGGTATTGTATATACATATGTACATATGTATTTATATTGATGGATGACCATTCGGTCAGTGATGGGGTTATGAATTGATAGAATCAAATTTTGAGAAAAAGTAAAGCAAACGTCAATGCCATAAGGTCAGAGCACCTGTATTGTCTTCTTATTGGCGTCCTTCGATTTTCACGTATGTACTTATGGATGTAGCTTCCCTTGCAAGAAAGAGGTCAACAAGACCACTAAAAATTTGTGGCGATCGGTCAAACAGCTGTCAAATTAGCGGTGCGCTGAACCGCGAAACTCAAGTGCCATAGAGTCACAGTTATTCGAGTGCATTAAAGTACACCCATACATACGCACACACACATACATATGCGTGCATATTTGAACGCTGTCACATTAATTAGTTTCACTTTCAACCGATGGAAGTGTAGACAAAACGCAATAAACATTAAAAACAAAGCCAACAATTATCATTGACCACCGAACACAATGCAAATGCGCAATAAAAGGCAATTTGAAAGTGTAAGAAATCGAAAGCACAGTTCAGCCAAAAGCCGCGTGAACGCTTTGACGGAAAAGAATAGTTGCGAAACACATACATACATACACATGTACATGTTTGTATGGCTGGAGAGCAACAGCGAGCCAACAATAAATACTGAACCAGTGGTGAATTGAGGAAAAGAAATGAAAATATTGAGTCATAGCGCGAATTATTTCGGATATGTTATCGAAACAAATGTAACAACAACTAAAAGTGGTATTAGTTATGTATGTTAGTATTATCCACTTGTCCGCTTTTGGACATTAGAAAGAAATCAAAAGTGGACACCCGCTATGGACATGCGCTTAAATGTATGAGCGCTACACTTTCGAACGTGAACGCATGCGCAAATGCAAAATACTGAAGTGACATATTCAAATCTATATATGTATGTACATAAGCAACACATACATATACATATATGTATGTATATAGTATATGTATGTAAGATAAACAAATATTTCAGCGTAAAAACGAACACATAAATCTCGCACATCGGGAGTTTCTAATTATGAATTTAGCATTTCTATAAGTCAATGCGTTTATCTACTCAGTAATACTTATAGTCACATCGTCCCAAAGCGATTCTAATACACATGTATGTACATTCATATGTACATCTATTTGCAGAGAAGGATTAAGGGGGCAGACGGCAGGCGAGCGATAATAATGTGCAATTGCGTATCGCTTGCGGAAGTCGTTGTTCGTTACTGCCTGTCGATGGCTGCTGGTTGCTTCGGCTTTGATTGTTGCTGTCAATTGTTGTTGCCGTAAGCGTTTTGGCTCTTGCCCGAGTTGGCTATAAGTGCGGCTTCGATAGCTTCTTTATTATTCAAAGAGTGTTTGCCATACATACATATGTATGTATGTACATATATTAGCTTGATGTAGAAAAATATGTTCGACAGCGCAACCGCCGGCGGCTCCAATAATAAACAAGGGAAAGCTAAGCTATCGCGCAAAGTTTTCTGTTTGGTTTGACTTCCTACTAATTCTTACACGAAATTTACATAATATAAGTATAAGTATAAGTAGAGCCAATATTAGCACACTGTTTAAAGAGAAGGCTTATTTTGACGTAGCGAACTGTAATGAAAGAAATCTTTGAATGAACTACATACATATGTATATGGTAAGGGCGGATGATAGAAGTTCTACGTCAACGTATGTACATATGTACATACATATGTGTGATTCATAAATTGCTTTATAAAGCAATGCCGCTGATTTATCTGATAGTAAGCTCTAATTCGATTCTTTTTTTCTAGTTTCAGGAAGTTTATTTTTTGTCGATCTTATATACATAGATACATACATACACAAGAAAAAATATTTACTTCGGTTACACCGCAGCAATAATACTCTTCACAAAAGATTTCATCCAAGAACTTGATTTTGATCGGCCAGTTTGTATAGTAGCTATAAGCTATAGTTTTCTGAGATAATTATGTTTTCAAAATTTCAGATCGATATATAAAAAACAAAGGGACTACGAGGTGTGTTCAAAAAGTATCGCGAATTTTGTGTTTTTTTAAAAATTATTTATTTATTCATGAATATCTATTTTGTCCCCTTCAAAGTAATTTCCATGAGATATTATACACTTGTGCCAACGGTTTTTCCAATCTTCGAAGCACTTCAAAAAATTATTTTTTTTTATCTTTTTCAGCTCCTTCTTCGATGTCGTCTTTATCTCGTCAAGAGAAGCGTAACGTCGTCCTTTCATGGGCCTCTTCAATTTAGGGAACAAGAAAAAGTCACAGGGGGCCAGATCTGGGGAATACGGTGGCTGCGGCATCATTAGTGTGTTGTTTTTGGTCAAAAAGTCGCGCACAAGCAACGATGTGTGTGAGCAGGGGCGTTATCGTGGTGCAAAAGCCAATTTTTGTTCTTCCACAAATCCGCATAACTTGCAGGTAATATTCCTTATTGACCGTTCTTCCCTATGGCAAGAACTCATGATGCACCACGCCCCTGCAATCGAAGAAAACTGTCAGTTACGATTCGCGATACTTTTTGAACACACCTCGTAGTTCGCGTTTATACAGACACACGGATTTGGTTAAATCAACTCAACTCGTCATGCTGATAATATGTATATACATATATTTTATAGAATGTCCCTACAGTTCTTTCCGAACTACAACTCGTGGCAAATTTAATATACCCTGCCATATATTTAGACAAATATAATTTTACTACATTCGGAGACATTTGCATCCCAAAATCATTCTTTCAATGCCCGCCAATAAAAAAGGAATGGTTTCTAAAAACTATTGGGTTATATTTAGATCATAAAACGTTTTTGGTAAAATACCACATGAGTCCTGATGACACATACAATTTTCAACGGGGATTTCCAATAACCGACCGAATAGGACAACATTTTTTAAGTTGTATAAAGGAAATCGACGCCAATAACACAATTTATTACCACAGGACCGAATGTGATGATTTCCGATTTCTCGATTTCATCTCCGCACCGAATATCAAAATAACTGTTCAAGTATCGCAAAGGTTAAAAAACACTATATGTGAATTGCCTAAAAAAAGATTTATAAAGGCTATCGCCTATTTCTTTGCTCTCTGCGGAGTTATTATGGAAACTGGTCCGACCCAGCAGATCTAAATATTCCATTCCATAAGAATAATCCAAATACGCCTTATAACATGGCTAATCCATCTACTGTAAAATATGAAAATTTAAATTTGAAACGGCCATCCTTTCAATAATTCCCTGTTTATTCGTCTTGCATTCACCTTGCCGATTAATAGCTCACTATGTCAATGCTTACGGTTTGTGGTGTGCATTAGAAAATGCATTTTTCCTCATGGGTTGTATTTGGTATTATTTGGGTTTATTTCTTTTTCTGCAAGTTGTCGTATATTACAAAAAAGAAACTTCATCAACCAAATTAGTAGCGGTACGCCATTAAAGTTTTTGATTTTTCTGTTTTATTCCGTTCTGCTTTACACTTTATCCCAACGGACTATCCAGCGTAACACATTTTTGATATCCTGAGCTCCTAAAAGAAACGTCCGAAACCCTATAAAATATATATCTAAACAATCAGCATGATAAGCTGACACAATTTATGTAGTCATGCCCGTCTGCCTGTCTATATATATGCGAACTAGTCCCTCAGTTTTTGAGATATCGATCTGAAATGTTGGACACCTCCTTTCCTCCACATCACAATTTCCTCATTTGTCGGAATCGCCGATATGAAACTATCAAGAAAACTTTGCTGCCATACAAACTGAACGATTGAAATCAAGTCCTTGAATGGAAATCTTTCGTATTTGATGAAATATCTTTATGAAATTTGGTACAGATTATTTTTAAGAGACCGCTACAATAACTGAAGAAAATTTTCAGGATGAATATCCAAATTTAGCGTTTTTTCTTGTTTATTTGAGCAGATATCTTCACGATCTTCTTGAGATCGGATCACTATAGCTTATAGCTTCCATACAAACTGAACGATCAAAATCAAGTTCGTGTAAGGCAAGCCTTTTTATTGGTGAAGGGTTTTATAGTTTTGGTGCAACCGAAGTTGACGTTTCTTCTCGTTTTTGTATTGACTTCCATAAATTTAAACAAGACTAGTGTAATAAGGGCTCCTACTGCTTCAAGAACTTAAAAGAATATTTAAAAGACATCCTGTCATGCATTGGGCATAATAAAAATTCTCACGGGATGATTGAATCAATCTTGACTCTATTTTTCTCATAACATAATGCTTAAGAGCTAACTGAACAAAGCAGCTTATTGAAAACAAAAAATTAACAACAATGTCCTCACTATTATGTGGACGGGAAACTTGGATTTTTATGGCTTAACACAACGGCAATATTAAAGCATGGCTCCAGCTGTAGTCAATCCCCCTTGGGTAAGCCAATTTACTATTCTAACAGTAACTGAATTCCGTTGGCAGTATGCGTGCATATAAATTGAGGAAATTCGAATATGAGATGAGGTAGTAAATGAAATGACCGACTCGAAGTGACCACTAATGAATATGAAGAGGCTATAAAACCACTAAACTCGTTCTAGAAAAATACATTGCACATATTTCTATATATGTATGTATGTACTTGTCTATGCATGCCTACGAATGTACTTGCATACATAAGTATATACTACATACTTAATACTTCGTATATAGATTTTTTGTATGAACGAGCAAGTAGGCATTTCCAATATTTTTAATGAATTGTCGCTTAGACCTGTCCACCAGCGATGGCGAGTCAGAGCGGAAGCTGGGCCACTCAATTAGCGGTAACAGGATTTTCAGGTTAAAATTCACCACGCTCGCCGCCTTCCAACTTCCCTAACCTTCCAGCAGCAAAGCCGTTACGACAACGACAAAATATGTTTGCTGCTGTAATAATAGAGGAGTGAGCGAGCAGCTGTTTTTATTTTCCATACTTTTTTATTTCTACTTTTTTAAACGCTTTGGTTTTTTCTTCGCTGATTAGTAATTTTTTATTTCTCTATGGGTCGGTCGGTCGGTCTGTAGTTGTTATAGATTTGTTTTTGTGACTTTCTTCGTGTATTTTCAAGCCATACATACTTTCCAATGGTTGCTTGTTTATAGTTTTTGTAGTTGTAGTTGCAGTGCATGCACATATACATACATACATATGTATGTATACACATCGATGAAGAGTTTAGGAAAAAGAATGTCTGGCATTTGCTCGTCGATCGGCTGACAGCAGGTAGCAGCCATTTCCTTCGTCAGTTAGGCAGCCAATTTCATGTGGAAGCCTGAGACGCTCGTGAAACACGCCTATATGTACACATTGTTGTATGTGTGTAGTGCAAGCATAGTTTTGTATGCATATAGGGGTACATATGCATGTGCGTGTCGCAGTCGTAGATTTAGCAACAGGTGGTCATTTGCAAAAACAAAAATAGCAACAGATGGAATTTGGTTGGCTCTTATGGCAGTTGCGATGAACGAAGCTGAGTTTCACGGTCTTGTTGAGCGCACATAATAGCAACAAATGTACGTATGTACATATGTATGTGCACAGTAATGGACACACACGCACTCACCACACTGCAAATAGCAATCTGTTCTGATGTTTTTAGGCAAAAAAAATGTGCATTTGACTTCACACAAAACAGATTTGTATGTATGTATGTATGTATGTTTGTTTGTACACAGGCAGCTTTTCTATTGTTACACAATTTTTTCACAGCCATTTACGACAAGTTGGCTTTTCCTTTTTCACAATGCGGTTGGTTACATACATACATACATATTTTCCACAGGCTAGACACCAGTAAAATGAATATTGGCTTTAAAAACTAAACTAAAAAGTCAGTTTTTGGTTAAAAGATGAGTTTGAAATCACCTTCTCTGTGCACTTGAGGCAGACACCACCCTCGTCGCAGCAAAAATAATTCTCACCGTAGTGAGCTTGCAGACATTTGATTCACGCAACAACAATAACAGCAAAATACACAATATAAAAACAGTAAAACACAATGCTCAATGCATTAAGCGTAGTGCGAATTACAGGTTCAAACCGACAATGGAGTGCACGAACACGTCTAACTCACCACACGTATGGTCGCGAACTGAAACTCAACTAAACCTACAAATAATAAACGACATAAGCGAACGACCGACGACATACGACAGTGACTGTATTCCAAGCTGAGCTCCCACTGATGACTGGCATCCAGCGCTGGTCATATAATCCACCATCGACGGCGGAGAGAGCTCTTTTCCACATGCTGTCATAAACATACATACATATACAAAGCCACCATGAATGCATAGCCCGAAAGCAAAGTCGACAAAAAGTAATAAATGAAAATAAGTAACAAAAGATAAAGAAAATTAACTACTCTCAGCCGATCGAACAGACGCAGCTCAGCAGCTCACCAACGAGCCAGCAAACCAACCAACCGACCGATCGACTCATCTAACTAGTACTTGTACGTACAAAAACAACAATAATGCTAGCAATGCAGTAACAACAAAAAACTGGATAGCATTAGCGGCGGACCATGAGCCGAGGTATACACTAGCATCGGCAGCTATAACTATTGTAGTAATCATTCGGTTTGCTCACTTGTTAAATTACAGCGTTACCGGACTTAATTGCCATACACATTTTACCAAATCATAAAATCGAACTAAAAATAACCAAAATGGAGGAATACGTTTTTATGCATACGACCACCACAGAGCCCATATCGATAGAGAGTGGAAACTCTTGAAAGTATCTTCGAGTATACAACTATAGGGATCTCAAAAAAATTATAAAATTTAAGGATTTAATAGACAGTTTTTGGAAGACGAATGACAAAAAATGTTTTTTATCGACTCCGTCCATCAACCACGAAGTAAAAAGGACGGAGTCAAGGGCCGGAGATGTTTTAAAATCTGAAAGTGATCTATCAAGAAGATTTGCACTGTGGAAATAAAGCTCACTGCTTCTATATTGGTTATAGTGAATAGTTACAAATCAAATACCGAACACAGTTGGAATTATATAATGAAACAAAAGTCAGATCTTATTTGATGACCATTATACAGTTTTTCTGTATACACATATTTAGTCCAAGGGCGTTCGTATGAATTTTTGTAGATGGTCATTTATAGGCAAGAAAACGGATATGTACCTGTTGCTAGGACAACTTCTCCGGGTCATTTTTTTTCAAAAAATTAGCGTTTTCAACGAATTTGTAAAGCAAAGAGGCTTCGAGGATCCGTCGACAGAAAATTGGTCAGTAACCATCATCTAATGAGCAAACATTGGACTTGATTTTAATTTCTTTTACATATACAAAATAGCCTCGGATACGATCGGCTCATGATTTTATTGCGGCTTTATTGATTGCTACAGTTAAATGATTCCGAGCTTCTTAATTCCGCTCGAAATAAAAATTTCATTTAACAACATCACTTTATCGGGGCGACCAAAGCGTCCGTTTTGTCGGTATACCATCAAATGTGTAGTCTCTTCTAATAAACTATGCATGAGGAAGAACTAAGCAGGAAAAAACGAAACTAAAATACGCTTTGGAATAAAGAAGTTTCCATACAAGAACTTGTTGATAGTTCAGTTTGTATGGCAGCTATATGCTGTATTGGTCCGATGAGCAGCTTCTTGGGAAGAAAAGGACGTGTGCAAAATTTCCGGATATATAGACAGACGGACGTGACTAACTCAGTTCAGCACATCGTTATAATATAGTGTCTTTGATGGTTCCATCTGCTGACGAAACGGTTCGTAATTGAAATTATGAATGTGAACCGCTCAAATATATGTATAATGCTATAGCAAAACACCCACACAAATCTCTTGCTTTAAACATTTCAAAAACTAATAGCAGTGCTGGAATATTCTCGACTGCTCACATCTGGCAACCTCTGACTTATTTTTGCAATCGCTGTGATTTTCTCTTCACTTAAATCACTTAAATCGCAAATTAAAATTATTTTTTAGAAAAAACAATTATTTCAGCCACAAAACGTACAGAAAATGGAAGTCTTTCACAAAGCGTTGCCCAATGAAAGCCTTTCTCTGAGCGTACAGGTGAGCACAGACATAAGTACATACATACATATGTACATATATGGATATGTAAATATGTGCATGCAGCCACTAATCGCGCTTTCATAAATGAGATTTTCGTGCAGCACAGGCTTGCAATCGCAAATTAAATATCAAATATCCAGTACTGTTACTGTTCAATTCGTAACCTTTTAAGTGGTATTTGTGTTGTTGTGGGGTTTATTTGCAATAACACAAATATGCCTTGTTTTATTAGGTGTTCAATCGCAAATATAGCACGTAAACACACACGCGCATACATACAAACATACACGAGCGCTATGTAAATATGTGTTACGTACGAGCCCAATACGTTTCTTCGGATGCTTTGACAGCGCTTTATTGCTCTTGCTGCGAGCGGAGCGAGGTGGGTGAGCGCTGCGCTGACGGTTTTTTGCATTGTTTCGACAAGATCTTACAGACCTTGTTGCTTTTGCTATTGTTGTTATATTTATGGGGTTTTTCAAAAACTTCCAGCGAATTTTACTTCTATTCGCCCATGTTTGTGTGTGTGTGTGTGTCTTGTATTTTGTTTATTAAACTCGGCAGTGCGAGCTGTTTTTAGCCATGGCTGACGCAGTTTTATTGCAAATTGGCTCAAAACCTGTTTTTGGAATCAAAAACGTAAATTTCGTTCTAAGTTTTCACTTTGCAATTTTTTGCTCCTAATTTCGCAGTTTAGAGGAAAACTGTTGTGAATTGAAACGAATCGAATCGCTTTTTAATTTCGCCAATTAAATGGCGTAGCATACACACCTTTTCGCTGGCCACAATTATGCCCGTATGAATTTTCCAAAGCTTTGCACGAAGCTACAGGCTTTTCACTATCAATTAACTTTCCCAGTTGTTGGTTTTCGACCGATTTTGTGCGACACGATAGTCGGTTTTTTATAACGAATTTCTGCGCCGCGTTTATTTTTTATGAAGTAATTACGTGTTTTTATTTCACAAGCGCTACGGAAACCAACTAGCCTACAACAGAGTTTTCGAGTTTTCAATAGCCGATAGACGACTCAGCATGGAGCAAACGGAGGTCAGCACAGATAACGATGGCGTCGACGAGTGACGTTGAACGCGCACGAAGGATGCCACAGCCCTGTAACAGTAAATAGCGACCGCAATGACAACGTGTGAGCAAAAGCGCAACCAGACTCGGAGCACTTTGATCAAATACTAAATTGCGGACTGAGTCTTGGGCCGGCAGATGGGATCGTTTGGAATGGCTTTATGAAAATAAGCGAAGCAGCAGCGGCGAAAAAGAGCGAAGGTGACGAATGCACGAACCGACGGCCAGACAAGACGTTCACCGATTGAGCTTCAATGCGGGCGAGCAGCACCAGGTTGAGCCAGCGCGTTATATGCCATACTCACCACAGCTTGTGCTTGATAGAGCGTTTTACTTAGCTAAATTAGCAGTAACAAACCCAACGCTTAACTTACCACATACGTCAGCGCTGGGGAGCAACTTGGCTATTTGTTGATAATTTAGAGATGATGTTGTTTTTCCGCAGTGTTTTTCGTCGTTTTGTTTGGTTTCGACGATAAGAGAACTCTGTCAACGCGAGTGTTCATGGGGTTTGATACATGCCTTAGGCACTTGATATGAATGCAAGGCTGCAATAACAACTGAGCAATCGTTTGCTGGGCAGTCAGCGATCCGCTCAGCTCCCCAGCACAGCTGATCTCACTTCGCTTGCATTAAGCGCCGCAATTATACATAGGTATGTGTGTATGTGTGTACGTCTTCGAGGTGTATACCATAGTTCGCCTGGATGAGCATTAGACGCATAGCGCTGTAGTCACTTGGATCTTGTTATTTGTAAAATATACACATTAGAGCGGTTGTGAGAAAAGAGAAAGGGGCGGCCAACAACAAAGCTCAGTGGCGGAGCGAAGGTGTAAGCTGAGGAGAAAGAAAAAATAATAAAAATATAGAAACAATTTGCTAACTACGTAAATGCAGAGCTACAAGCAAACAAACACACATTTTTGCTTACATACACACACATATGTACATACGTTAGTGGATGTGGAAGCTTGTGCTTTATGGATGGAAATATGTGTATCAAAGGCACATATGCTCATATTTTGTCAAGCGTCGTCAACAACAAAAACGCCACTCTTACATATGTATGTATGTAGCTGTACATGAAACGCTTGAACGCCGTCATGACGCCCCCAAAAAAGTGCTCACCGACATTCGTGCAAGGCACAACGCTGATAAGCGGCTCCAATTATTGGCAACCAGCAACAACCAAAACAATTACAATTATGTCGCTCCAGCTGATTAGAGAGCTGATGTTTCAGAACTGTACACCCTCAAGGAATTACGCAGTTCCCAGCTATCAAATGGACTTAATGGTGGCAAGGCGGAAAATATTTTGTTCTCCTCTGTAATTCGCAACCCATTTTGCTTAAGTTTTCATTCGACATTTCTGTAAAATGCTCCGGGCTTATTAAAATCTATTTAAAAAGGATGAATTTACTACCAAGAAGTAGTCTTGCGTATTGGAAAGACACAACAATTTTCTATATACTCTTACAGTGGTGGACAAAAGCCTGCATATGAGTACACCCCCTGTTTTTTTAGTTCATAAAGTACATAACCTTAAAGTTTTGATACAGTTTTATTCTTATCTTCTTTCTAAACACAACAAACTATAACAAAATATTTTTTAACATAAAACAACAAATTTATGGAAAAAAACTGAACAATTTCTTCGACAAAAGTCCACATAGGGAAGAAAGACTTAACTTTATTCTAGTTATTATTGCATTTTAGGAATTAGTTTGGCCACCGTTGGCATCTACAATCTTGTATAACCTTATGAAGGCGTCTTGGCATCGATTCTACTAAATTTGTCAACTATGCAAACGTACTGGTGTTCCAAGCTTGCATTAATATATGAATTCTTGGGGTATAATAGCGGTTTAAGTATGTTTTTTCTAATGCTTGGCTTCAAAATTTTCTAGACATGTTTAAATATATAGTATACCTCGAAGGTTCATTATCTGGGGCAGTAATAAAGCAGATAATACTTAATAATTTGAAGACTATCTTTTGGATCGTTATCTAGTTTAAATATTATACTTCCAATTTATGTTCCAAGAGGAATTTCTGTTTGTAACGATCCAAGGATGGAGTCATGTGCTGGCTAGTTCATGTTGCCAGGATGGACGAAAACACTCCAGCTCTGAAAGTATTCGACGCAGTACCCGCCGGGGGAAGCAGAGGAAGAGGAAGACCTCCACTCCGTTGGAAGGACCAAGTGGAGAAGACCTGGCTTCGCTTGGAATATTCTGATGGCGCCACGTAGCGAAAAGAAGTAACGACTGGCGCACTGTTTTTAACTCGGCTATAATCGCGTAAGCGGTGTCAACGGCAATTAAGAAGAAGAAGAACGAACCAACTTACTCCCAATAAAGGTATCTCCAACAGCAGAGGCCGCCGCAACAGCTCTTCAAATCATTACGCTGCTGCCATCATGATTTACAGTTAGTACTAAGCTCTTCGAATCACCCTCAGTCTTTCTTTTGCACCAAACTTTGTATCTTCCACCACCATCAACAATCAATGTAAAATGTTAAATAGAAGGAAGCTTGGTTATATATCGGTATAAAGAAAATGTGATAAAAATTATTTTATTGAATAAGGTCGACAGAACTTTAAATGAGACTTTTTCATTTTCTTTACCGCTTACTCGGCTATTAACAACAGCGCGCCAGCCGTTTCTACTTTTCGTTATTTGGCGTCAATTTGAGATGCCAGGACCAGCCAGGTCCTTCTCCATGTAATCTCTCCAACGGAGTGGAGGTTTTCCTTCTACCTATGAATCGAAAATCAACACAACTGTAGTGTTCTCTTCTATCCGGACAAACCGACCTAGCCAGCGCAGCCGCTGTCTCTTGATTCGCTGAACTGTGTTATAGTCGCTATATCTCGTACAGGTCCAAAGGACCGTAAATCTTCTGCAAAATCTTTCTCTCGAACTCTCCTAAGGCCGACTCATCAGATGCAGACCTTAATAATGAGGGACTTGTAGTGAGAGTGACTCTACGTTGGATTTCGTAGCTGATATTATTGCTGGTTCCAAAATAGACGAAATTATCCACGACTGTCAACAGTGACGTGCGAGCCCAGTCGCGTATGAGACTACTGTTTGTTTGATGACAAGAGATATATCGTCTTGTCCCTTAGGGGCGAACGCAAGAACCCTGGATTCATGTCATTCATCTATCATAACATGATTGATCTGATTCCAAAATTTTCTATTCATAGACAGCCAAGTAGTTCGATGAGTTTACTTGTGCTGGAATCTAGGACTACAGATAACCAGGTGCACTCTAAGCGCTCATATAAGACATCTTTGGTAATATCGTCCTTCTCTTCCATCGGGGCGTGAGCGCAAAGCAGCGGTATGTTGAAAAACTTCGCTTTGATGAGGATTGTGGCTAGATTGGAGCCACCACAAATCCAACACATGATTTGTACTGCCGTTGTAGTAAAATCCGCAACGACCTACTCTAACCAGTTCTCGTCCCACCCATCACTTTGGACGGCGGTAATGTCAGCTTTTACTCTCACGAGAACATCAACCAACTGGGTAGTGGCACCTTCCCAATTAAGGGACCGCACATTCCAGGTGCATGCCCTTAAATCGTTATCCTTATTAAGTTTGACATGGTCGTCATCAAAAGGGGTTTCTCTTTCGAGGCGGTTGTTTCGTTTTCATTTGGAACGTTTTTTACATGCCGGGTCCCAAACCCAGCGTATGGGATGTAACCACCTCCAATCCTGTCAGCTAGTGAAATCCCTTCAAATTACTAAGAAATAACGCTAAAAGAGATATAAAAATATACCTATAAAGAATGGATCGGTTGATGAATTGTGCAATGGAGTCGGGAATTGTCGAACTTCTAAGAGAAATTTCATACCTCACAAACAACTTTAACGAATTTAATCATAGCATATCTATTATGTCCTTTTTAGATAATTAGAAAATATTGAAGTCAGTCTAAAACCCCCGTCATTGCGCGTAGATCGTCAACGAACCGCAGCTTCTAAGAAACTTGCTCAAATAACTGGCGCAACTGTTATTTATTTGATTTTAAAATATATCAAACATATTTAACGTTGTTGTAGATCTCGACAAGTTGAGTGATGGCTCGATCGGCCTCTTGACTGGTTTGTAAGTGCTCAGCTGACTGGTTTGCCAAAGAACCCGCCGGTAGACTGCGATTACTCACATTGCCGCATTGTGTTTCTCTGCAGTTATGTACCTGTCGTCTGGTGGCTAGCTAGCCGTTCTGTGATTTAGCATAGCTTGTGAACAAACGAGCACTTCTGTGCGAAATTTCCAACAGTCACAAGTAGCCAAGTTGAAAATATAACAATTTCTGATAATGCGTCAGCAATGGCAACAAATTGTCCACATTTCATCACAACAGACCCAGTTTCGTTGCGCACGAACAAGCTTGGCAAACCATAAAAGCCAAAAAAGCCGAGCAGTTTCCAGTCGTGCGATAACAAATAACAGACAGCTGCATATGGCCGATGACGGTACCGACAACAACAAACAACGAACCGTTGTCGGTACGCCTGTCTTCTAATAACATCAAAATGGCACAAACAAATAAAAACAAAATCGGAAAATAAAAATGCGAAAATATACAAACATGGTAAGATCGACCGAACAAGCAAGACGTCAGTAGCAACGAGAGCTACTTGATGTCAACCGCCAGCAGTCGAAGGCTGCCGACCACTGGCCAGTCGACCAATTGACTGACTCACTACCGGGTTTTCGATCGTTGCAAGCGACGCGGCATTGTAATTATGAGTGTATGTAGTTCGAAGCAGTCGACCAAGCGCTGAACCAATACGAAGATGGACCGCATTATATCCAACACAAGGCTAGATGAAGTCGCCCATGCGCAATTCTTAGACGTCGGCGTTTTTTTTAGGTTATTGCGTTGTTTTCTCATCGATCAGTTTGAACTAAAAATTTAAAAAAGTAAAACGACAAAGGCCTGCTGCTGAAAAATATGCATACATACATATGTATGTAATAACTGTGGCTGTTGCCATTAGCTAAAAATATATTAAACAGGTAATCCTCAATTTTGTTTGAATCTATTTCTCAATACTTCTCTCTTAATATCAATTATTGTATCTTTGTCTACCGCCACTGCTCTTATAACCCAATCAAATAAATCAAAACTTGCTGAAGAAACCAAAACACGAAATGCACACTCGCTCATTGGCAACCTTTCGGGTCAATAAAACCTTAAAAATTTGTCAAATACCAAAGTAGGCACACAAGCCAAGAAATGCAATGCACAAGAGCATTCAAAACAAGGCGCGGAAAGAGGAACAAGGCATGCATCTAGAGTCGGTGATAAATTTACGTGTGTTAAGACAAAATAATGATCGCGAAGGTGGAAGGTGGAGGCGGGGGAAAATGCCGGCTTTGTTTCGAATACTTTTTGCTTCGCAACACCTTTGTCTTCATGCAAACACATTTGTATTTGTGGAACAAAATCAGCTTCGGGCTTAGCTTGCGGCATTTTCTGCGGTCGGACGTGCTGGTATTTTCCGAAATGCAGGCGTAGCAACAGCCAAAGCAACAACCGCTAACCGCTGACCGCGCTGCACACTGCAACAACGCAACAACTGATTTCACTGCCTCGCCGACAAACGCTGGCAAAAAATACAACAAGCTCATTTTGTAGGAACAAAGGTAGATGGGTAATAAAAAGTGAAAGAAACACAAGTACTCGCGTGCGTGTGTGTGTGTGTGTGTGTGTAATTGAAAGACAAAGCGAATTACAATAAAACTGAAAACTCAACATAAAAATATCAAACTTTACGTGACACTTTGGCACTTGGGCGAAGGTGCAGTTCCGAGGCTAAATCACGTTTTTGCGGCAAATCAACAATATTTTGGGCAAACTGGCTGTTAGTCAGGTATGGCAACCACTCCTGTGACGTGAATGCAAGCAGATTAAGAACGAGCAATAAGCAATCAGGACACAGCAATAGAATTACGGCATTCAATGGCTGCTCAATGCAGACGCACCCTGTATGCCGAGTCGCTAATGGCGGCATTAAGTGCGCGTGCTCCAACGAGCTGTCGATTATCTTTCTTAACTTTGCACGCAGTGTTGTTGCTGTGATTGATAACACTTTTGCTGACACGTTACTGTTGTTGCTGTTGCATTGCATTTACTCATGTTGTTTACGGGTGTAAGATTGCAGCTGATGTTTTCCTTGCTTCGTTGCTCCGATGGTGATTCTCTTATCTGCGAGGAAAGTTCCATGCGCTCCCACAAACAAAGCAATTATCCGTATTCAAGTTACGATCGCTGTAATTACATATAGTATATTTGATTTGCTATTTTAGTATTTTCAATAATCTGGCGCTGAAAATAGCTTTTATCAACATATTAAGTTGTGGGAAGTATCAGGACATTGTTGTTCTTATTATAGCCTGACTTGCAATCCTAGTTAGGTTAACAGGTCGATCCTACCGGGGCTCTCATTTGAACAGCTTATAACGCCGGGCCATTGCGCAACCTTGAACCCTTATAAAATTGATCATAAGAACCTCATAAGTCTGTTGAGGGCTAATTTCAGTTTCTGCTGCGTCTTCTGGCTCGTGGTTGACTGGCGAGACGTTCCAACCTCAGTCTTGCAAAGGCTGGACAATGTAGGAGAGAGTGCCTGCATATTTGCATTGCACTTGGTTTCCCTAAAACTATGACAGTTTGCGTCCGTCAGGATTTTAGCTTTACACCATGAATGCTTATTGGACAATGTCCAGAACTCCTACGAGTGCGTTAAGTTGAACTTTGTTAAGAGCATGTAGTCAGTACATCTCCTATGTTTTATTCTAGGCCGGAAGGATCTCGCAGATCCCAAAGAAGCTAGCGATTCTAGTACCTATGGTAAAATGTGCATTCAAAATGTGCGAAGACGGGGTATCTCTTCTATTGTATGCCGTTTTAATTTAATCACTGCTTTTAATAGTCCAGATGTGACAGATCCCAATTTTATCTGTCCTGTTTTCTTATCCCTCACTTCTTGAAGAGCTGCCATACCAGCTATTGGTGTTACGATTTTAGCAAACATAGGACACCTTTCAAATAAAGAGAGCGAAAGTTTGGTTTTTATTTATCATCCTACAAAAGCGGATGCGATTCATTGTATTTAGAAAGATATTCCTTATAATTTTATTATTATTTTTATTTGTTCGTCCGTATGTAACACTGGAACAAGTTCTTCAGTTATCGACTATCACAATTTTTATACACATATTTTGAACGCTGATGAAGTTGGCATATCGAAAGGCTCAGCCAATACCATTTTGAAGGATGTTTTGGGCCTCAAGCGCGTCAAATCTCGACTGGTACCGAAAACATTGAATTTTTTGGAAAAAAGGCGTCGCGTTGAAGTGTGTGAAACGATGCTTTATTTGCGTAACGCTATCCGCCTAAAAAGGCCGAAATTGTGGAAAGATAATTCTTGGTTTTTACACCACGGTAATGCACCATCCCATACTGCCCCCGTAATTCGTCATGACGGGCGTTCGCCTCTCGTTATGTCAATGGCAAATGTAAATATTTGGCTAGACATACTAAAGTTTTCTGTTAGGTCTGAAAGCCCGTTTAGTTTCCTTAATCGGCCTTTGATTAGCCTTAGACTTTATGAAGGTTGGTAGGTATTAGTGCTGCCGCTTTGGCCGCATTGGAGCGCTGGATGCGCGATTTTGGTGCACTATCGTCGGACTTCTATAAACTTTTACTTTTTGTGGACAGCATAGAAAGTCTGGCGCCTGATGTGTTCCAAATATTCTGTGTCTTAGTTGTGCTAGAGCTGGGCAGTCACAGAGAGCGTACAGTTAGGGCAAATATTGTTATAAGGCAGATTCATTTTTAGCGTGTGTTCTCCAAACGTCCCGTGACCCCTTATAGTTGATATAAGCTCAAAAATACTATTCCTGGACCATTTCTGCTTCGAAAGCTTGCAGTAGGTTATTGATTTCCATTTGCACTGTATAAAGCTCTCTTTTGATCGTTCCCAGCGAACATTGCATTAATTCTACCTCGGATTCATCTAAAGAGGATCTTAGTTTTGCGTTGACTCGCCAATGAGCTTAAAAGCTTTTTACAATTGCTAACTACACCGGAGTTAATTAGTGGCGTCGACAACGCGAACTGTGCTGTGGTGTTGGGTATATGGTTGCTTTCTGTATCCATCCGTAGTTTTTCAAAAAATCACCATAGGCCCTCTCTATACATAGTACTTCCGCATGGAAGATGCTGGCTGAATTTGGTAGTCGGATAGAGAGAAAAGTTTTCGAGGTCATCGGAGTATACACCCGCACCCTATTGCACTCACGCTATTGAAATCTAACCTTGGAGGAATATAATCTGATTTACTTATGTTCAACTGGTTCAGGAAGGCGCTATGTAAATAATATTTCTTATTTCAACCTCCTATATTCTCATTGTAGAACATTCTGCTACTCTCCGAGTAAAGGTGTTAATGGGGAGCTGATGCAGGAGCTGGATAGCAAACCAGTGCCTCGCATGTCAGAATTATCCTAATGACGGCCCTATTGTACATCGAAATAACAATATTTTGTTTAAGAAAGTAGAGGAAGAGAAAGGCCTCCATTCCGTTGGAAGGACCAAGTGGAGAAGGACCTAGCTGCACTTGGAATCTCCAATTGGCGCCAAAGAGCGAAATGGAAGAACGACCGGTGCGCTGTAGCAAACTTGACTATAACCGCGTAAGCGATGTCTACACCAAGAAAGAAGAAGAATCTTCCAATTTGTTGAACCACAAAGTGAGGAAAGATTAAATTGATGTATATGTGTGACCTTCGTAGTGTTCTTTCCATAATCTCATTGATTGCGGAAGGGAACATCCCTGAAATAATCAACACTATAGGGTTTGTCGTCTCAAAATACATGCCTTTCATCGGTTTTTTAGGCGAGGAAATAACAAAGTCCGGTGGGGCCACATCTAGGCTGTACGGCGGCTGCGGAAGCGTTGGGGTGACGGCCTTGGTTAGGTAGCTGGTTGTCGTGGTGCAACTCCAATCGGCGACCCTTCGTTTGAATTTCCACGTAAAATTTTACGTTGACGGTTCGTTCAGGAGAAATAACTTCATGGTGGACGATACCTTTGATGTCAAAGAAGACAATGAGCATCGTTTTCACTTTGGATTTGCTCATTCATCAGCGACCTCTTCCAGGCCCTCCAAAAAAGCCTGGAGCCACTGAAACACACCACTTCTTGCTAAAGCAACATCTAGGTAAGCCTACTTGATCATATCAAACGTCTCTGTCGCAGATTTACCGAGTTTCACACAGATTTTAATCGCATGTTCGGCTTGCACTACTCACAGAAACACGTCGCTTGAAAATGTTTATCCTGACTCTCCAAGTGCTCGGAGATAACTGACCAGCCGCTCGTTCGTTAGCTAGGAACGCCCTCTACCGTATTCAGTCCTATTACGTTCCGGACAAATCCTGTATGTCGTCTGCTTTAACTCTTTTCCATTTCCTTTTCTTAAGTAGTATTCTATTCAGCGCCACCACCAATGAATGAAGGGACAAGACAGCTCCTTAAGAAGTGCCTCTCCTTACGTAACTTGTTTGTGTTCCCAGGTTATAAAGGAACACCACTTTGGTTCTTTTCCAGCTTCTTGGGATGTAAGATAGTTGGATGCTGGCCGTATATACATACATACATATATTTTCTACTTTAGACCCATAGGTTCTTTTAACTTCTTTAGCATTGTAAAAGAGTTCAGTATGCATTTTCAGCTCCTATGCAGATATCGAGGAAGTCAATCTCTCCTGAAGTGTAAATCTAATTTGCTAAACTATCACTTCAGCTGCGAGCTTACAGAAATCAAGTGTCAATATATTTATAAGAATTAGGTTCTATTGGCTATATATGTATATGTAGCTATATTCGGTCGTTTTCAAACAGCCCTTTCGTTTTAAAACAGCCGGATACATTTAAAAGAAAGGAAATTGAGTGCGATATGAACTGAGGTCAAGAGACGTTCAAAGATGATTTTGCATTTTAGAAATGCTGCTTGAACGCATCGGATTGGTAATGGTGAGTCTACTGTAAAGGGGTTACACCTCTTCATTTCTTCGTAAGAAGCGTTAAAACTGGGGCAAAAGTGTGCCTCTAGGGAATGGTAGAAGATGCGCCAAAGCAGTTAATCAATACTCTTTTCAATGGAAAATATCTAGTAAAAATCTATCCCCAAAGGCAAAAATCACTCAGCAGTGCTTCCATATACTATATCATATATAGTATACAATAATATGACCATCGACATGTCCCACAGAAATTTGGAAAGTCTCAAAAACCTTTGGTTCGAGCAGCGCCGTCAATAACTATGCGTGCTACTATCGTTGGAGTAATTGTGTGAAAGCAAAGGGTGACCATTTGAAATAAAATTTTTGTAAATCGCTTATTTAGTATATTTTTATATATAAATATATATTTATCAAATATAATTAACTTTGTTAAAGAATTTGTTATAATTTCCTTTTTATATCGGCCAGACCTTTTGGCCGGGCTAAGTAGTTTAGACTCAATGCGTAAATAAATTTATTTTATCTGAGCGCAAATCAAAACAATGTCAATAATGTCATATTTATGACAATAAGCAAAGCATCAATATGAAATCATCAACCACAATAATAGCAGTTATCTAACTTAATCTCACTTACAGCAATTTATAATAAATACATAAGTATGTATGTATGTTTGTGTGTAAAGTCTGTTAAGTACATTTTTATTAGCCCAAAGAAACCGAAAATAATTTCAAGCTTTTCATTTTAATTTAGTTACCTCGTTTCTAAGAGTGTTCACACAAACTTATGTACAGCAGCTGTGCATACATATATGCTCGTACTGTATGTATGTATGTATGAAGCGTATCCTCCTTATGCTCCTCTCTCGCTGTTTGCAACCTGAAAGTGAACAGCAATCACAGTAACTAGCTAAACGGTAATGCAACAACAATGGCAACAATAACACATCGCGGAAAAATGAATATCATGCAATCGCTGTCACACTGCCAACAACAACAACAACAATAACGACAGCGAGCTTAACGAATACTACGAATGCATTTGTGTGGCTGGCGCTGTGCACCATGTGGAGAAGAGGAAAGAGGGCGGGCAGTGGGTACGAGTAAATCGCATGAAAATATATGTATTTAAAGTTAGTTGCGCTCATTGGAACTCATTGTCGTGCTGACACTGGCACCGACTGGTACAACAACAACAACGAAGAAATTTCTACAAGTTTGGCTGAATGTGTTCGCAAAAGCATATCCACATGTTCGGTATGTACATATGTATGTATGTGTATATATGTAAATACTGGTAATAACGAGTGTATGTAAGTTTTTTGAGTGCTTGTATGAAATAATGTACACTTTACAACAATAAAATTTACACAGTTTAACACGACCGTGTCGTCCATTTCAGCATCTTGACGTCGCAGCGTCACTGGGCCATTGAGAAGTGTTTGATTATTTCGCGGCATGCGAGCTCTAAGCTTGCTAAAAAATTACTAAACATATGAACAGACTTAGAAACATACAAATATTAGGTTGTCAATAAAGTCTTGCGGTATTTTTATTGAATTTTTCTTTTTATTGAAATTGAAATGAATTTTTGATGACTCATGCCGACCTCTTGACCGATGCTACGGCTGCTACTATGCCGGTCTCTTTCGACCAATTCAGCGATTTTATCGCAATTTTCGACGACAGGCCTTCCGGAGCGTGGGGCATCTTCGACCACCTCTACACCAGAACGAAAACGTTGAAACCATCGTTGTGCGGTGGAAATGGAAACTGTATCGGGTCCATAAACTACACAAATTTTATTGGCGGCTTGAGATGCATTTTTGCCTTTATCGTAGTAGTACTGTGAAATATGCCGTATTTTTTCTTTATTTTGCTCCATGTTTGTGACGCTATAACTCACGAACGACTTAAAAGAAACGACAATCAATCAAACACGTGTTAGCGCGTGAAATAAGCTTTCCAAAAAGGTATAGCATGACCCGATGCGACGAATAAAACTAGAAATACGCGCTTTCAGCGCCAACTAGCGAAAATATCGCAAGACTTTTTTGACAACCTAATGTAAATACATGCATACATATGTATATACATACAATGCATATACATATATATATATATATATGTATATATGTATATACATATATATTTAGTAATATTGAACTTATCAAACTAATCCCTATCATTCAGAAGTGACATTGTGTGACAAGGGGCAGGGGGGGTCAAAAGCTTTGTGACATCACATTTCAAAATTTTTAATGTACAAACGTGAAATTTATAGGTAAACAAAAAAATATTAAACCTTTATAAACACAATCTTTGTTTTTTAATACTTAAGTTGTAACGGAGCTTTTTACTGCCCCTACTTCTTACAAGTATAACTTGCTGAGGTATACTCGCCGTGTCCAGGGTTCGTTACAATAAATTTGTAAACATTGGGGCTCTTCACCGAATCGTACTTTATTTTATTTTATATTGTAATTTTAATTAAAGTTACAAAATTATCTCTCGCGTTATAATGTCGTCGCCCCAGGAAAGAGCTGTCAAGGTAACGGTTCAGTGTAGTCCGTTAGGGCAATACCGTTTCCCGCTCTGTTTAAATCTCCAAGCATCATCCCATCTGAAACAAGTTCCATATGATAGTTATTGCCCTAGTGTCGAGTCATACTTATTTAAAAGATCGTGTAGCATTGTGGCTTATATTTTTCTTCATATAAAGCCACCAATCAACACAAACAATCACATAAAAAGCAAGAGCTGGTACCTATTGCGAAAATTCGTCCGCAAAGAATTGCAGCTAGAAGTGCCCGAGAGATTCTCTGTTTAATAAATGATGACGATGTTTTATGGATGGAAGAAGACGATGTTGATACGAAAAATATTCCTGGCATCCAAATTCAGAACGAAAATGAAATGCCTAATTTACCAGTAATAAATGATATAAAGGAGTGGGTCAAAAGTCCATGGACAAAAGATGATTAAGTTCTGAATTTTTAATTAGAATAATTAGGTATCTATTATTTCTTGACTAGTCATTCGTTGTCTCTGTACTTTAATGTTTAACTAAATGTTGATTTTATTGAACATTATTCAATAAATATAAGAATATAGAGAATATATAGAATAGCCTGTTTTTTTTATTTTTTGATAAATCCATAAAATTGGAAAACGTGTGACGTCATGACAGGGGGAGGGGAGTTCAAAATGTGACAACTTGTGACAAGGACGGGGGAGGGGTTAAAAAGTCCTTAAATTCGTGTGACGTAATTTATGGATGTCCCCTAACCATGGATCGGTTTCGCAACATGTTTACTCTAGTGCATCGTCAGAGATGAAGACGGAATTGCTGTTATAGAGCAGAGTATCGAAGAGAACCCGAATTAAGTCCATCCGTCATCGTACGTTGCAATTGGAAGATTTTGTGGAAGGCTCATGATTAGCGGGCTTACAGAATCCAACTCTTGCAAGAATCGCAGCTAAATGACCATTGTGCCACCGATCCCGATTTTCACAAACAAATTTGGTTCAGCCTTGAACCTAACCTTTGGTTCAATGGGTACGTTAACATACTAAATTGTCGCATTTGGAGTGATGCTTATTCCAAGTCATTGTGAGATGACGTTACATTCTTTAAAACTCACTGTTTGGTGAAGGCAAAGGGAATCATTGGTTCATATTTTTTCATAAATTAAGCCGGGTACAATATAATATGCGGCACGCCATAGATCCATGATTAATGACTTTTTCGTGTTTGAATTGGAGGATATTGATGCAGTCGATCTCTGGTTCCATATAGTCAACAAAACAAACAACTTATTAAAGGAAACATGGCATTATCTCGCGTCGTGGGCCTGTGGCGTGGCCTACAAGCCACCGCTTAAAATACCGGCGATTCCGTTGATCAAAGTTGTTGCACTAACAGAATTCTAATAAAGTTCAGTTTGAAATGAGAATATAATACGAAAACTTAAGAAAAAAACGTAAAATCATAAATTCACAACAAAAACACTACATAAAATTCAATTATTAATTTGTTAAAAAATAACATTTTGATCCATATTTTTTGGTGCTAAATTTTACTACATTTTTGTCGACGACCGCCTCTCTCGATTGGTTTCTTCCATTTTCTCATTGAAACAGTTTTCATAGCGCATTCAGCTGCGCTACAGATTTCTTCCATTTCAAAATTCTTGCAGACTGGGTACCATAGTTTTCTGTAATCAAATTGGCTTTTCATCATTATTTTCGATTTTGGTTAAAAATTGTTTGACTAGCTGATTTTTTGGCTAGTAATTCGCCTTTGAATAAAGGATTTTGGAGATGAGAATGCCTTGTCTTCGTCGACTGTTACTTATGTATAATTGAATCTTTCCATTTGCCGGCTGGCAACTCGAAGCGAATATTTCCAACTATATTTTTCTCTTTGACTCTGAGTTTTCCATACTTACAAAGCGCCTTACTGAAGCAACTTTACTCAATTTCGCCCAGATTTATGGCTTCCACTTTTCAGTACTCAGAGAGTTGAAATGAACTTATCTACATACTTTTTCCCAAAGAAACACATACCAGATTTAAATAGGAGAATGTTTTTTAATGCCCCATGATGGACACAAGAGATGGTCTTCATGGATCTTTGTAATGTAGCTTTTAAAGCTGCTTTTGACAACATGAAAAGGAGCTGTCTTCATGCCGCTATGTCTGAATTTGGCATCCCCGCAAAACTAATCCGACAGTGTAAGCTGACGTTGAGCAATACTAATTCCGTCAGGATATTGGAGGAGCTCTTCGAGCCTATCGTGCGACTTTTTCAATCTACGGCAGGATAAAATAATTCGAGCTGCAGAGATGAACAGAGAAAGCACAATCTTCGAAGAGAGTGCACAACTGCTGGCGTACACCGATGACATCGATATCATTGGCTATAAAAACCGTGCCGTTAGTTCTGCTTTCTACTGGATGGATAAGGAAGCAAAGCAAATGGGTCTGGCAAGACGAAATATCTCCTGGCATCAAAAAGTGAGAAAGTTGTTCCTCACATTTGGTTTCAGGAAAACTATTTGCCCTAATTGGATTGCTAAAAATATAGAAAATATTCTGCATATATTATATTTTCAATTCTGCTGACGTAATGTAAAGTAGTTATGTAGGTGCAAAGCTCAGCTCTTCTCCTCTGATATCCAGTATTTAAAATCAAGTGAATTACCGTAAACGTTTCAAAACGCGAGCAAAAAGCTGTGTTCTCATTCACAGATTTTAGCTTCAATTTAATAGAGAGATTTGTCAGATTTGTTGTTGAGATTTACTAATCCCTTTGTTGTTGTACTATTTATGTTGTTATCCACATTGTTATTGTATTATTATTGTACTTAGTATTTTCCTCTTTTATCTGGTTCTCATATGTGAGGCGTCAACTTTTAAGGCTATTCTAATTTCGTTATCAACGCGCCATGGCGTTATGCGGCATGCCGTCTCCGCAGTCGACTTCCGCCCCGCATCGTTTATCCAAAGTCCGCTTTCATTTGCGTCTGCGATGTTCGAAGTGTGGACTGTGCGGCAATGTGCTAGTGGGCAATCAGTCAGCCGCTGCATCCACCCACAATAGCGGCAGTTAAGGCTGTTCCGCCAGCCGTGACTGTCACCGACATTTCGCTGATAATTCGCGATTGGCGAGAGCAAATGAGCGTTTAGGGAATTCTTATGTTGTACAATAACAATATCAGTCTAAATTTAGATTTCTTTGAGGACAATGCAATTGCGTAGTTTTTCATATTTCATTGCAATTTTAAATAAATCAGCAATGCTCGTTTGTGTACTCGTAGTGCACAGTTAATTTATGCAATTTTCATACATAAGTAATTCGAGTATTTTCTCTGGTAGTAGAATTGACGATTTCAAACTAGAGTTTTATATCTTTATTGCTTAGTTAAGACACTTTTTAGGTTTTCGGTTAATAGCATTTTGTGGGCGTGGCAGTGGTTCGATTATGCCCATATAAAAACCCATACTTTGTTTTGTGCTAAGGAACCCACATACCAAGTTTCAACAAGATATCTAAATTTAACTTAAGTTGCACGGACGGACAGACAGACAGTAACCTGAATTTCAATTCGTCTCTTCACCCTCATTATTTATATACATATATGTACATACTATATATATATATAACCTTATAACTATTTCGAGTAGTTTTAGGTGATGCATACAACCGTTAGGTGAACAAAACTTTTATACTCTATAGCAACATGTTGCCGGATTAAAAATATAATCCCAAAATTAAAAAAAATCCAAACACCGGATTGAAAACAGAAATTAAGCCCAAGCTTAAAGAGAAAACCTTAAGAAAAAAAAAGTAATTTAATTTTTTCGCATTTGCATCCTGTTTTATCTTCTCCAAAGGCTGTTTTAAATAAAATACCAACAGGGTAATCTAATTTTGTCTTATTTATATTTAGTAGGTGTTTCAGTTAGAAATATGTGAAACCTTCCGTTATATTCTTTTTCGATTAAATTAATATTAAATTCAAAAATATTTTCTCAATTAAAATTCAAGAGGAACCGGATTAATAGGTTAGGTTAGGTTAGGTAAGATGGCTGATCAAGGATCTCACGTAGACTAACAATTAGTCCTTTGTGATGCCATTGAAAAGGAACTCCCGTGTTCAGACTTACAGATTGGCGAAGCGCTTTGTAGCCAATACATAGTTACACAGACGCTTAACTTCAACACCCGCCAGTTCGGTGGGGTGTCTAAAGGTATGCGTCCCCAAGTGTCTGAGTCTTGACCTCCCAAGCAGGAAGTGCTGGCTTGTTTCTATCGCATCTTCTTCCAAACAGCCTCTGCAGTCGGCATCCGGTAAGATACCCTTTCTTACCGCATGTAAGCCAATAGGACAGTGGCCTGTTAAAAGACCCACTTACAATGAGAGGTTAGCCTTACTGAGGACTAAGAGATCATTAAATCTCCTGCGATCTATCCTGGGCCAGAAGGCTTTTGCAACCGCACAAGTGCCGATGCTCGTCCAGCGTTGGACGAGCATCCTCGTGGCCCAGCTATCTAGTAGTAGACCACAAGAAGAAACAGGAGCGCCGATCCGTTCCCATTCTACCGATAATGATTCTAGGGTACCTTTCCTTGCTAACTCATCAGCTTTGCAATTGCCTGCAATTCCGCTATGGCCCGGCACCCACACCTGTCTAATCACAAAAACTCTAGCGACGTTAGACATTCTTCGACCAACCCTGAACGCACTGCGAATGAGTTCAAGGCTAATATAGCCGCTCTACTATCTGAGTGAATAGTCACTTCTCCGAAGGTGGATGCACTCCGTAGCAGCAAATCAGCTGCTACCTTGGTGGCTGCGACCTCAGCCTGGAATACACTACAGTATTAATAATTACAATTTCAATTTTTATTATTAAATTCAAAACTAAAATATTTGATTTTTAATATTCAATTTTGAATCCCAATTGTACTCGATAAAAATTCAAATTTCGATTTTTAACAAGTCATCAAATTTTTAATTAAACACAAAATTCACAATTTCGATTTTCAATTGCCGTTCTAATATTAGGTGGAAAAACGAGAGTTTTTCATGGTAGGACACGAACAAACGAGCGTCCGAAGGGGTTTCATACACTTCTCTACTTCTTCTTCTTCTTCATTGGCGTAGACACCGCTTACCCGATTATAGCCGAGTTAACAACAGCATAAAAATACTTCATTAAAATATACCGATTATTCATTTAGGATTTATTATTACAATAAACATCTACTCCCTTGGTAACGACTACTCTAAAACTGTTCCAGGTTATTTTCTCAACATTACGAAGTAACTTCGGGAAAATGTCACAATCTGTAATTTTTTGTTTGAGACATTCTTACAAAAATTCCAGTTTTTAGAAAAAAATTCTTTCAATATTTGAAAGCTTGTGATTCATGATTAACGAGTCTTCACAAATGGTATAAAGACTGTATTTCGTATGCATTTATTATAGTTTTAGCATCGATAATTACATCCCATTTATTTGCGGCTGTGAGCAGCATCATTTATAGTATCCACCAATCAAAGATAATAGGAGTATTTAGTACTCACCTACCTTGCATACCAGTCAAAAAACACACCATATTGCCATCTCAAATAAGTTTCCATATATTTAACTGTCATTAGTAGCCTTTTAATACTGTCGTAATTATCTTTAAGATATACCATTGTGCCAATGGAATAGATGGAAATTTGTTCCCATTGTGTAGTTAAACAGCTTTTAGGCTTTTTGTTGAGCTGTCAATGAAAAAGCATCAAACAAGAAAATTTTTCATGTCGTTTTCTTTGATGGGATATTCGAAAATCAGATTTCTGTAAATTCCATTGTTTTAATTGCGATACCAATAATTTTTTGTTTTTTTTTTGTTTTATGAAATCATTGAAGTCTGAAGAGTTGATATAACGTGGTTTTCGAAGATTATGGCCGGGAAAATCAAAAAAAGTCAAATGTTATTGTTGGTTAACGGTTATCTAGTCCCCGTTAAGGTAGCAAGGTCCAGATAAGTTGTCATCGAGGTCATTCAACGGTGGGCCCAGGAAACACGGTGTTTTGTCTGTGGCGGACCATAGGGAGAGGGGTATCAGAAGTGTAGGATTAGCAGGACATGCAAAGAGGTGCTAAAACTCATTTGGGGACTCGTTAAATGCTGGACATACATATATTTGGTATATCGGTGTCGAATCTGGATAAGTAGGAGCTTAACCTGCTACAATATCCAGAACAAGGTTAGGCAACGGTCACTCTGGATTCTCGCGACAACTCGAGCTCGTCGTCTGCAATGGGTGGTGGTTTGACTCTAAGAATGCCATTCACTGAGAGGGAGTCGGTGAAGGTGTTTATGGCTTCACTGTGAATGGCGGTAGTTAATTGTGTCTAAAGTCTAGTCGACGTTTTGGCTTATGTCGTCGACGTGGTTAAGGAATAACCTCTTGATACTCCTATTAGGCGGTTCCGCTTCAAGCAGGTGACTGCAGGGACGGTTTCTACGAAAACATCTCAGCAGAAACTGCTGGGAGAGAAGCTTATTGTGCTCCTTAACTGGTGGCCTACGGGCCTCATTGTCTCTATATTCGATAGGACACATCTAGAGGCATCCGTTATATTCCGCAGTGTAGTCTTCTGGCATGTCCGAAGTTTCCTCGTCTACGTTTCACTGCATGCGATCATGCGAAACTGGTCAAACCGCTCTAATTGCTTAAAATGCAAATATTTTTGATTTATTATCATCCTTTCCCATATTCATTTGCGTATATAACCAGAAAATATTCAATAAAACGCTTACATAAAAAGAAAATACTTTTGACCGGTGTTATCCATTAATAAACCTAATTTTGTTTGTTCGATTGATGCAGATGTAGCTTCGGTGGGAACTGAATCAACATAATCAACTAACAATTAAAAATTCTTAGTTTTTTTTAGTTTACGTCAAGTCAAAATATTATTAAATGAGGCTATGATTTTACTCTGCTAAAATAAAATAATTTACTGGCAAATAAATTATTTGAAATTGTAATCTCTTAATGTATTGACTACACCTAATTTTATAACCCTAGAACACGCTTAAACTTACAGCAATTATAAATTTAGCTGGTAGCACGAAAAGCGAATATACAAACCGGATACGCCAGATGTCGCTGTCATATGAAATAATAAAAACAACTTATGTGCATGGAGATATGCCGAAGGATGGTAATACATTTTAGACATCTCTTTTTCGTTATACTGTGTATTAGTTTTTTGTTTAATTTTTCGGTTTTTAATATGTTTTGGCTTAGAAAGAACACCTTTAACTACTTAAATTCGCCTAAAATATTTATGCTAAAAACATTTACCAACACTGGCGCTGAAGTTCTTTTTCCAAATGTCAACATTGCTCAGCTGTCAACTATCAAACGAAATCAATAATCGCCTTTCAAAGTTGTTAATTCGATTTCAGTAATTTTCTAATACGAAAATTTTAATTTTTCTCTTTTAATCAACGTATTTCTTATTGAATTAGTGGCCTGTTTTGGCCGAAATCCGCGCGGAAGTCGTTCGTTGTGTGTTTTGCGTTAAGTTCTGGAGTTCGTGGCGGTGTTGTTATTAAGTGAGGAAGAGAAAAATTGTTTACATTTTTTGTTGTTAAACTGCACGGAAGCGAATTGTTCTAAATGTATAGTTATTTTTTCTGCATGTTGCCGATAATTTCATCTAATTGAGGTGATACTAATACACATAGCTGCTGAAATGGCAAGCTGTATTAAAAGGTACGATATAATTGCTGCCATATACCGATTTACTGCAATGGGTAGAGGTCGTGAAGACAATGTGTTGTGGATGTGAGGGGTTCTGAGCAGTTGCAGTTAAAGGGGCCTAATTAGCCTATATAAAGATCGACAAGCCACTACCTGTAATATAAATATCACAAATAATAAAGCATGTGCATATTTTCTGCTTGCAGTGTGTCGGTGTATGAAGTGTGAGTAAATGCATCATAAGGCTGCTATTGACTAATACTCCAATCGGAGTTAATAGTGAAACATGCATATAGTAAGCAGAAAACACAACTTAGAGTGAAGGGTGGCGCCATAGTTGCTTTTATTTTCGTGCTGTCAGTGGGCCACCTGCGTTCTTCATGGTTGGACTGCTTCATTTTCGTAAATATTTATCAAGTGAAGGAGCGTGGCAGCGCTAGAAGGGGCATATGAGCATTCAGATATCTAAAAAGTTTGGCTCTTAATTATTTGTACTTGTATGTTCATCTGTGCGCCTTCTGCTAAAGCGAGCAGCTTCCTATTTACGTAGCAGTGATTGTGCGGTTAAATAGCCTCATCATGTACTAAATTTAAAATGTGTTCTTATTTTTTGCACAACACCACACATCACCACCTTGCGCGTCTCTATATTGCTGACTGTGCCCGAGACAGCACGATGCGACGCCGCACAGCAAGTCAGCTGTGCACTGCAAGGGGATGAGTTCAAAGCATGCCTTGCTCTCCCATGCATATGAAGATAGATAAGCAGACAATGCGTTTCTCACTTTGGATTTGTCTATTTAAATAACTTTAAGATTAATTTATTAAAAGATTATTAATAAATTCTTGTCCTTAAACATATACAGCTACTTACTCTTTCGTCTCACTTCTAACTTTCAACACATAAATTCTAAAATTTTAATTAACATGCACTTTCTTATCGCTACAATTTCAGAATAACCATGTTCATCGCTTGTAGCATATGATGTGCTCATCGGCGACTACCTATTGCCTAAGTTTTAAAATAAGTAAGTGTACTCTTTTAAATAATTTGACCGAACAACTCATTCAACTAAATAACTCATAATATCACACCCACATTTGTCTTCATAATTAGTATCAAATGAATCAAAAGCTTGAAATGTTAGCGAAAAGTTTGTAAATTCCGACGATTCTCACAAAAGTTGGTTCTACGTTACTGGAATCGACCCGGGTATTATATGGCTAAATACTGTCAACCCTCCAGCCTTCCTCCAAATTACTTCAGAAACGATACACTAGCAACAATACTTTTATGAAACTTCCGTTCTTTCAATAACCAGGTTTCCAGAAACGGGCCCAGATTTGTTCCAGCCAATTGCTGCCGTTCTCAACCGAAATCGCTTTAATTTACGGTGCATACCGAAAAATCGGATTTGTATGCGCGAGAAATTAGTATTTTATATCATCTCCTGTAGGGTGGCATGATTAAAGAATGATTTAATTAAATTTGTTTTTATTTTTTAACCCCAAAACTCTTATTTCAAATATTCTTTTTTGTTTTAATTCTTAATCCCAAACACGAGATTGAAAAAAGAAATTGTAAAAATAATCCCAATTTGGGGATTGATCCGATCCTGAGAATAAAAATTAAATTGTTATAATAATTTGTAATTAAATTTTTCAATTTAAATTTTTTTTCTTAAAAAATTTGCCGGGCTGAGCTCCAGCTGTCATTGTTTACCGTCTTTCCCCGAAAGTATTTAGGCCCATCATTAGGACAAAACAATACACTGTACACCATTCAATCGCTGCAATACCACATGCTAATCTAATATTTTAATGCCAATTTTTTGCCCAAAAGGCAAGGAAGGCAGCAAAAATCCCACCCAGAAGAATGTATGTATACAAATATGTTTACATAAAAGCGGGCCAAAATATGCAAGACCATAAACTTGTACAAATACATATATGTATGTACATATATGTATGTATGTGCGTATGAGCTCATTGTAAATATTGTTTAGAAAAGAATAATCAACTCGCCTGTACATTATCAAAGCGAAATAATTGAAAAATAAAATTAAAAGCAAGAAGTGGGAGAAGGTGTTAAGATGTTGTTGTTAACAAATGATTATTTTATGGCGTTTGTGGAGCAACATACAAGCTCACAAACCTAATTATACATCACCATACAGACAAGCATACAAATGTATCTACATACACGCCCGAGCAATTGGGTTGGCGCTTTGCTGATATGAATCAATTGAATCGCATTCTGAACAAGTACTCGCAGAGGTGAATACGCGCCGATATCGACACGGACACTAACGCGTTCACTGATATAGACCGCAAGGAAATACCGCGATTTCTGTCAAACACTGGCCTCAATAGTGCATATGTGATTCGGTTGGACAATGAGATGTAAACAAATTAACTAATTGATTAATATTTGTGATCCATAGCTCTAACCTTAGAGGTAATACTGGCCAAGATTGATTTCATAGCAAAATTAAACTTAATTCATAAATCAGTTTATGAAATTGGTGAGATACACATGTGTTCCTTGAACTCTAGACTTTGCTCAGTGCTTTGCAATTTGGAAGTAAAGTGAGCTGTTAAACATATAAATATATTAAAATGATAACATTTGCATTGTGTCCGGTTTTTAATGTTTTGGAATCTAAAGCCGCACTGTGAGTATTTCATATGATTATCAATTTTTTTACAACCACATATTGCACATACATACAGAGGATATTCGGCAGTAGAAATATTTCCAATTCCTGTGTGACTCCTAGGCACTGTCAGCTACGGCTGCGGCTCTATATGTATAAAGTATGGGACATTTCAACACATACAAACTCTGAAATTCCACAAATGTTTTTATGTTTGTGTATTCAATAAAAGTTTGAATAATGCTGTCAATTGATTTATTGATAAGGCAACAAGCAAAATAGCGCTAACAAGCAATGGAAAAAATTAAGCGTTGATTATTTGCGCGTCGAATTGGAAATATATTGTACAAAAACAAGTAAATATGTGTTAAAGAGGACAATTTTATTTCTTAATACAAGTAAACAAAGGAGGCTACATTTCTTGAAAACAATTACTACTTTTTAATAAAAAAAAAACAAAAATTACATGCGTGAATATCCTAATCTAAAATATGTCACAAATCCCCGATTAAAAATTGAAAAAACCAGCACAATCAAATAAATTTTGGATTTTAAAATTGAAAA
Source organism: Bactrocera zonata (assembly GCA_037783105.1). Taxonomy (NCBI): domain Eukaryota; kingdom Metazoa; phylum Arthropoda; class Insecta; order Diptera; family Tephritidae; genus Bactrocera; species Bactrocera zonata. The sequence continues at coordinate 24,549 of JBAWJQ010000302.1, read as the reverse complement.
ATTATTTTTCAATTTCCTGCTGAAAATTAAAAGTTAATTAAAATTAAAAAAATTTGTAATTCGGATTTTTTAAGAAAATAAAAACGCAAAAATGGTAGATTCTGGAAAAATTCAATTTTTGTTTATACGCTTGGGCTTATGTTATTTAGTTTTCAATGTGGTATTTATGATTAAAAAATAAAAATAAATTGTTAATTCGGTCTTTCCGGCCACACATATTTTTGTTTTGTTAATTTTTCTATCCCTATTCTATATATATTTACTATATTTGGGATTAAATTTTTCAATCCGGAATTTGGGATTAATAATTTAAGAATTATATGTATTTCGCCCATGCAAAATACAAGTTAAATTAACTTAATAATTTTTAATTGCATTATTTACAATCCCGCTTGTGTCAATACAAAATGTATGTGCAAACAATATGAGTGACAACATATCTTTCTACTACATATGTACATATGCATGTCCATATGTAATTGTGTTCAAATACCTCTATCTCATGCAATATAAGTAATTAAAATTGAAAAGTGGCTGATACCTTTTTGAATACATTTTTTTTCAAGTAGTAAACACTTTTATATACAAACAATTTATTAAATCTCATTACAGTGGAACTCATTTTGACTTTAGGAGTTCACAATGCCACCACTGTACTTAATTCAGACTGTTTTGGTAGTTAAGTCTAAAATCGATGCTTTCGGATGTAGTCTACACGGTTTTCACGACAGTTAGCTGCCAACTCGGCTTTCCATTGGTACTATAGGAGTTTAAATTCCTACTCAATTATTCTTTAATCCGACATTTCAAAGACAAGATAATAAAATGTTCTCTGAAACCTAAAAATTCTCATCTCAACACACAATCCTTTCCAAGCTGGCGTCGATGGCACTCTCTGATTTCTTTCACCAAACAGAATAAGTGAAGTAGCCACAAAAACATCGTCCACGAAACAAGGTCTTTTGTAAAATAAAAGAACAATGTCTCATATTCAATTACCACAAGTGGGAATCTAGAAATCGTTCGGCAGTACTTAAAAGAAAAGAAAAAACAGAAAACTTCCTGGGGAAATACCAGCAAACTACATGTTTGAAAGGGGTTTTACACACAATGCTGGTAGACGTTTTAGTGTTCACATGTGAGCAACATGAAGGTGAAAATGCACTTTTATCCAAATTGGACGGTACTTTACTCCAGCTATGGCTAGTTTAAGCTGGCAATGAAAGTGTGTCGCCATTTACTTCATTTGGATCAAGAAACAATTTTTGTTTTTGTGAAACCTCATTGACTTACCGAAGCCCTGACGTATTTCAACATTTGTCATTAATATGTCAATCACCTAAAGTCTAAAATGGGAAGGATTTAGTATACCGTCCCAGGAGTTCGGAAATAAAATGGGTATAGTCGGATAGAGGAGATTCTCCAGATCAATAATATAGATAAAGAATAAATGTGTACAAACGAATAAGTGATGTGTTAGTGGATATAAAAGTGCAAAATATAAGTGCAAAATAATTTTTTATCGAGAAAATACGTATGTACTTCAAATTGTGATAATTTTCAACTTTAAACGCGAATATCTCGAAAACTATGAGTTTCCTGCGGCTATAATATTCTTGATCTGGAGAACCTCCTCTATCCGACCATACCCATTTTATTCCCGAAATCCTGGAACGGTATACTAAAGCCGGCCCTCTAAAATTTCCAAATAGTATTTGGATTATAGAAATAGCAAAAGATACGTCATTTATAATAATCACTCAGTTGATTTTTCCCTTATCACACGCAGCAACTTTAGTTGCTAATTCTCGGGCGATTCTCTTTTTCTGCCGCCCAGTACCTTCACACGAGCAACTTGTGTTGCGCAACTCTGTTCGAGTTTTTTTCTCATTCTCTTTCACTTTACTTTAACCCATTGTCTACTCTTTACTTTAACCCATTGTCGTTTCTTTTTCCTTATAGGTATTTGGGCCGCTCTAACACATATATTAATCAGTTCTGTCAATTAAGAAATACATTTTATTTATAATTCAAAATTAAAACAAAGATTATATGACAGACTTTCACATATATCACCCTTCTCACTATCGTCTGAATCAACTTGTATGGCTTTCTCTATACATTTCACAACATTTTTAATTAATTCGATTTTTTTGTCATACTCCGTTTTCTAAAATATTTATATTATATTACGTATATCTGTATACATATTTGCAAATTACTTACCAAAAGATGATATTAATTTTTTAAATATATTCAAAATATTAATTTCAAAAAAATATACGCAAATGCAACCATGTACTACGAAAGAAAGGACACGAATGCCGAAAAACGTCGCAGCGAACTGTTACGAATAAGAACACAAAGCGAGTTGCTGAACACTGGAAACTCGGCGCGATTCTCCTCTCCTTGTCGCCCCCTCGCCTATAAACCAAGAGTTGCCGCAACAAAAGTTGCCGCGTGTGATAAGGGACTTTGAAGTTAAAGCAATTCCACTCCTGTTTAACACAACTTTTGTGGTATTACGAACTTGAACTTTTTTCGGTCGAAATTTCATTGGTGTTGCCAACCAGCTGAAGTATTTTAAACGAAAAATCAAATCAATTCTATTCAGTTATTGCTCACGAAAAGCTGAAAAATAACTTAAATTAAGTTTAGTTTTGATTTATATTAGGTTGACAAAGTTGTTGGGACTAAAACTGATGTTGTTGCACATACGAAGAAGCCTTTATATTTAATCGCTAATATCTATTGGAACTTCTTAGATCAAAGTTTTATTGACAATAAAATAGCTTGTCATAGTGTATAAGTACAAAATAACGGATTAAAATAATTTAAAATGTTATATAAAATATTATATTTTCCCGTTTTCCATTTTCTAATAATATTTTTTCTCTATAAACGCACTTATGTTCAGGTACAACCGCAGGGTAATAGTTGTAATTTTTTGATGTTCTAGTCAACCACACTAGCACATAGTTGAAATCCGTAAAAGCACAAAAATGTAGTCAAACTTCACCTCAACCGAGACCTTTTTTGACAGATTGCTTTTGTACCGATTCTAACTTGTCAGAATGGATTTGGTAACTAGGGTTACATACGGCAGAGAGTTAATGTCGACAATACGGAATTTCAAAACTTTGAGCAAGCAAACTGTACTTTGAGAACTGTGACGAGAGAATATGTATAAGTTTACTAAAATTTTATCGTTAATAAATTAAAAATTGCTAACCTGTAAATAAATTGCAATTAAAGCTCATGTATTGGATAATCCGCTAATCCCTGTAGCTCAGCCAAATATGAAAATTCGATCATTAATGAAATTCACTAAAATTATAATAGCCGAAACTAAAATTTTCGCACATAAACGTAATTCTTCATTGCCAAATATTAGCACAAACACAATAAAAATACAAAAATAATGTCTTTGTAAAATAAACCAACAACACAAACTGTGTTTGTAAGCTCCGCCATTCATGATGATGCATAACCATCACACATCACCGCCATCGCAGCGCAGCGTGGCTATAAAGACATCAGTTGTGTTGTTGCTGCAAAGGCGTCTGTGCAGCTCGTTGCACATTTCTCCATAAAACGCCAGTCACTGGCGGCAACAGGTAGCGTGTGGGCTGAGATCAAGGGCAAACAATGCACAATTCTCCACTGGCACAAAGGAAAATACACTCATTCTATATGTAAACATATCTATAAACATATATCCGAATGTGTGGGTACATAGTATTAATATGTGCATCCACGAGGGCGGCTGGAAAAATAAACGTTTTTCATATACGAGAAGGAGCTCAACATTTTTGAAACAATTTTATTTTGGTGACCTTACCTTCCTTTTGTCTTCCAAAGCGTGGGTCTTCTAAAAGTTGTTTTGTTGGTGGCGAAGTCTTCGATGTAAACATTACCGTCTTCCTTTCTACTCTGTAGCGCAAATCTACTCTATTTTAGGTCTGCTAAGTGGTCATTCTGGCTTTTATTAGACCGAATAGCAAAATAACTCCAATTTGATCGTTCAATGGCTGTTGGCTATCCCTTTTGTCTACGATATATCCACCACGTTTCTTTGTTGTTGCCGTCGCCAAATTTGGATACGTCCACTAAATTGAGTTGCCTAGAGCCTCAGCCAACAGGCAGACTGTGATGGATGACATCCTTGTACAATAATATAATGTATATTTCTCCACGATTTATAAGCACAACTTTTTCTTTTCATATCTGAACATTTACTTTCACTTTTTTCTAACTACAACTAACTAACCTTCTATAAATCTTTCGGATTTACTAAACGGCCTCGTATGTTTGTACAATGGATTTAATTTTTCGCAGTTGCCTGGTGGCAACACCCACATGGCAAGGCTATTACGGAATTCAAAATAAGCGTGCATCCATTAAGATGGTGGAAACATAAAGCCTCTCATTGCATTGTGTGGAAATAATTTCTATAATTTGTTTACCTATTTCCACAAAATGAGGTTCACTGGAAAATGATTTTTATTGTCGTTGCCGTAGACCTGAACCAAGTGTTTTTGCACGAATTTATAGAAATTTAACATTTTTGCTCTGCCCACTCTTCAAACTTAAGTTGCTCCAAAAGGCTATTTTGAAATTCATGAAATTGCCTTTTCGCCATTTTGCACATACATTTATAATATTTTGTTGTAAGACCCGTGTGGGTTAAATCATTGAGCTTCTCCGGTGCGGTTTCTATCAAATTAAGATTTAATTTTTTTAAGTGTTTTTTCGGAATTTTTCATAGTGAAATGAAAAAACAGAGAGCTTCCAAAAAAATAGTAGACAAACGGGGTTCGTGATTCCGGCAGACTTGTGTTACCCAAAAAATCCTAAAAGTGAAAAATCCAAAGATCGATGAAATGTTTTAATATCAATTATAGCTGCTACTTCGCTAGTTTTCCGAAAGGTGAGATGAGATATTTCAATCTCAGTTTGGCAAAATTTGGGCAATAGAGAAGAAAGCGACCTTGTCTTCCTATATACAGAGTGTTCAACAAAATATGGGATTTAGTCGCACCGCGTGTGATCCTGCTCTGAGGACTTCTTACGGTCACACCTGGCAGAAGGATTTCGCAGTTACACAAGCGCTAGTTGTTAACTAGCGTTTGTTGATCTTACTGGAGGTCCGTAGGTCAAGTGCTAGAACACAAGAGGACATCGAAAAACTGACTTATTGGCAGTTCCACTGTGACCCGGAGCCCTAAAAGTCGAATATGAAAGAAATTTGAAATACTGTCAGCGAGCTAAAAGTCAGTGTAGCCGCTCGGCTATCGGAGTAAGGAAGCTGTATTTCGGTGCATTACATCTACTGCTATGTTGATGGCAAACAACTCGGCTTGCAAGACACTATAGTAGTCTGGCAGCCTGAAACTAGAGTTAATGGAGAGCTCCAATATTTATGAAGTTACACTTGTAAATTTTATTCTATTTTGAGGAATGAAAAAAGAAGAGTCGCAATAATCGAGCTCAGTAAGGGTTTGGTTCAAAAACGATTAAAGTTTCTCACTTTTACTGATATAAAATGTGGTGGTGACAGTCCTCAACTGATTATAAAACCTGTAGAGTTTGGATAAATAAGATAAAATAAATAGAGCGACAGTTGCTAAAGATTTCGGATATTACTATCCTAAACAGGCTTCTTTAATAACGCATATAACTTAAGACTCAACTGATCTCCATGATTGCAGTATTTGCTCCTTTATTAGAAGCTTCCATAAAAGATCCCACAAACCGACGGTTTGACTATACTTTTTGGTTATGTTATTGCACAATATACCTAGCAAAGTATATGAGTATTCCCAAGGTTTGAATCGATTTAATGCCGAAGTTGGCTGATTAGTTGAATTATTCACAAATGCCAATGAATATGCCGTAGATGATCCGTTAAGCTTAAAAACTATGGGTATTTTTACAATTTTTTTTTTCAATAATAACATTGCTGAGGACTCATACTTTGGTGTAGTTTGGCTGTGTAATAGGCAATGCGGTAGACAAACACCTCACCTCAAAAGATCTCATTATTTTGTATTATCGGGTTATAGCGACAGAGGAAAAGAGCATATATAAAATATCAAAGTATCGATCCCTACAATGGCAATTATAGACTCTTGCTACATAAATACATCAATATATCAACTGCTGCAAGCTAATACATTTTTGAAAGAGGAGACAGTATAGTGCTAGGAGGTGAAGGGAGAGCAGGAAGCAGCTAATAAAGTAGAATAGCGCGCTGGCGTTTCTTTTATTGAGTTTACTTCATTGAGTGCATTTCATTGAGTTCCAGTTAGTAGCGAAAGATATCCTTTGTTGCCAGCACAGAGGACTCTTCTATAACAGAGTGTGTGTGTGTGATTCGAAGTGTGCAGAGAGGTCCATTTGAAAAGGCGCAAGACACAACAATGCAATTATGATTTATGTTTGTAATTGTGTTCCGCTTTGTGGTCGACCTAATATACTCATATATGTGTACGTAAAAGTATTTCTATTATTTGTTAGCAAGTAAATTTCCATAGTGAGCAGCGCCTTTCTGAATTGCGCCAAGTATCACGCGAACAAATAACCGGCGATTTGATTAGATCCGATAAAATTGTTGTGCTAAGTTATGTACAGCAATAAGTTTTGTGTTTATCGAAGGGAGTATGCAACACATTTTAGATATTATATACATGTAAGGACTTGTTTGAATGTACATATGTACACATTAAGTTTCTCTGCAGCGCGAGCGAGAGTGAAAGGCTGATGAACGCTTGAAAAGCAATAAATCCATTGTATCGACGAACGAGCGTGATTTATACCCTCTTCCAATTGAATAAAAAATTCTACTTTTGTGAACAATGTGTAAATATTTAAATAAATGGGAAATATGAAAGCTCAAACTAAACTAGATGCCATGATGGGTCACATTAACAACGAATGCATGATTCTGAGCATACTTTGGGGCTCATATTATCTTCTTAGGTTCGTTCAGTGGTCGATGCCAAAGACGGGATCACACGTGGATTGCTCTATGCGGCCCTTAGTGCAGCCGAAAACAAGATAGATCTTATGTGTATCTTATAAAGGGTGATCCATTTTCAGCTCCTCTTCTGTTTTTTTAAGAAAAACACAGAAACTTCAAATTAAGTGGAGAAAGGACAATCTTTAGCATTTATTTTTGAATATGGTCTTTTTCAAAAGTTGGCCGCGGCTACGTCTCAGATGATCAATCCGTTGAGTCCAAGTTTCGATGACTCGTTTGAGCATTTCGACTGGTAACTGGCGAAAGAAACTCGTGATATTTTGCTCCAAGGCTTGAATCGAAGCATAGACTTCAGACTTTATATATCCCCACAGGAAAAATTCTAACGGTGTGATATCACATCGGTGGTGGACCGGTCCAAAGCGTGAAATTAACTGCTCACCGAAGTGTTGTCTTAATAAATCTATTGATTGATGCGACGTGTTTGAAGTGACACCGTCTTGTTGAAACCAAATGTCGCCGAGACCAAGAGCTTCAATTTTGTTGCCTCAGCACTGAACAAAATTTGTCTCGAAAATGTTAAAGTCGATTATCGTGGCGGATAACGATCGCTGTTGATGGTTACGCCTCATCACTGAACAAAATTTGTCTCGAAAATGTATCTTTTGGGAATCGCCGAATCGATTCTCCTCGGTCTTCGTTGTGGCTGCTATCTTTTCTTCACAGCGTGTTGGATGTGATCTTTGCGGTCGAATTTTATCCAACAACAACATGGCAGCTTCACACGTCCCTCGTGATCTGTCAAAAAAGAGCTAATGAGAAAAGTACCTCTCCTTAGCTCACCCATTATGTCGTCTAACTTATCGCAAAAGCAGGACAGCCAGCTTGAAATTAATCAATTTCCTCTTCTTGCAAGCGTTGGCATATAAGATGAGTAACTTATCGCGTGGATACCAATATGGCTATGACCGCAAACAACCTATACAATTATAGATAAGCTAACCTTGCGGAGAGCGAAGAGACCGCTGGTTCTCTTAAGATTTACATTGGGCCAGAAAGTTCTTTTGTCTTAATAAATCTGATTACTTGCCTCTCAAAGTGACTGTGAATGAAACAGATTCTAATCATTTCACCTTGAAGTCCAAATGCCTGTTATCCAAAGATTTTTTACTCGTCTTAGCGGCAGAAAATATTCCAAAAGTAGCTTCGAGACATGGTGCTAAGTTGAGAGTGTTTGACTGGATGAAAATACGGGAAATACTTAGACTCGACAGTCGTGGAAACGAGCTTCATCATTGGTGTTGCTACTTTTCTGCACATAACTGTACATAAATGTGTGACTATTGGACAAATAAGCATTTAAGCCTTTGTCAGTCGTTAACTGCAGCTGGAGCTATTGGCTGACCAGCAGCCTGTCTTCAGCTGCTCGCTATTTGCCAAGACAAAAGTGCGCCATCTAATGTTTTTACCGCTTTTGTATTCCATTTCGGAACTGACGTTTTGTTGCTCATAAAGAAGGCCATACATTATTTGTCATTGCCATGAAATATGGCACCATATATGCATATATGATTCGCTATTCATATGAAAGTGTCTATGGACATGTGTATGTACCATGTAAAGTATGTAATGACTGCCCTTAGAATACCCTTCCGCTCGTCACACCAACACTTGTTGAAAAAGTGAAATATCTCGTCGAAAATAGGACATTAATGAAATACACATATTTTGTAATGTTCAGCGTAACGGTGACAGCCAACAGCTAATTATTGCCCGCACATTTGTCAGACACTTCGGGCCATTCTTATGGCTATTCCCCCGCAAGGCTAACTGGGCTCGTCATGACACGGCGTTGGCTGATGTACGCACAGCTGAGGAAAGCGGCATTTGACGTGTGTTTTTTTGTCTAAGCCAAAGCTTGTCCTTTATGCTCAGAATAGCCACGGCATGTCCTTGTAGGCCAGTTGTAGTATAGAATCACCCATACCTGCGGTTGGAGACACTGGTCAGTGGCCGACATAGTTACCTTTAAGCTGGGGCTAAGCAAATGCTGCTGTTTTTGCTTTTTGGAGGATATTTGCCGTTGCAACGCCGGTGGCGCCTTTTTGCTTTGGCCTCTAGCCTTTGCCAGGCGGCCGGGCGACTCTTGCGCCGGGATGCACAGGTCAGTTGGGTGTGTGCGTGACCTGGTGTCTGTGTGTGAGTGCCATGTGTCGCATCAACACGCGTTGAGGCAATGCCACAACGCTAATAGCAATAAAAAAACAATGAGCTGCCTTGTTGTTCGCCAACATCAACCGGATACTTTTCGGCCTGAACACTTCTACAAATACACCAGCAACCACACGGAGGAGCGCTTGCACTTTTGCAGCGGCATTGTGTTGTTCGTCGAAGACATGGCTCATGCAAAATGCAATAAATACGTCGGTCCACTTGATTTAAAGATGGGCCATCTATCCTCGCCGTCGTCGCTGTGTTGTACACACGATATTTCGCTTGCAGCATTGCTGAGTGAATATTTTTCCTTTCTACCCCTCATCTGCCGAGGGTTTGTTTATGCCTCGCCCTCTGCCAATATTTTCCACTGGCGTGGTGGGGTAGCGACTTAACTAGGCAAGTGCACACAAGTGTATGACGCTGTATGGAAGCCGCTATGTGAGTGAGAGAGTGCGTGCGTTCCTCGGCTGTAACAGCACCAGCAAGTATCGCTTGACGCTTAGCCTACGGCCTTGCTCTTGAACGTTGACTTGCCTGTCATTTCAGTTGTGGCATGTTCGAGTATATTTTATTTGCGTTGCAGCCAGCGCTTCAAAGTTGTTTGTTTTGTAATAAAATGGCAAGACACTTTGCATTTAATAGATATAATATGCGAATAGTGATGACGGAACCCAGTGTCAGCGACACAGGTCTCTAGACATTGCTTACAGAGTAGTTCTTTCCTTCCAGATATAAAGAAAAAGTTACTACTCTAATTCTTTATGTTGCATGAAACTAACGGTTATGACTCATTACTTACTTGGCGATAACTAAAAATCGTAATTGGCATCGTTCTCGAGCCTGCGACAGTATAACGCGGTATCGTGATATCTTAAGACTGCCTTTCAACATCGTCAATAGATGGCTATGAAGAATAAGTTCCTCTACGACAAGGAAATGTATAAAAAGTAGTTGAAAAAACAGATTCGTCGATACGATTACGACTATGCGTAAACCGGGGTGCAAACGACGCCGTAACTGCAAAATTTAGCGTTCCGAAATTGAACTCGACGAATGTTAGCTGCTTAAAGGTAACAGATATGTCGCAGTATACTACTGAGATCATATTGAAAACTGAATTTTTCTATTTCATCTCTTTCAAAGTAATCCCCTCCCGCTGCAATACACTTATGCCAACGAATTTTCCAGTCATCATAGCACTTGGTAAATAGATAGTAGATGTTAGTCTTTTTTTGACAGATCGTGCGTGAGACGTGTCAGTGTTTCAGCATTGTTTGGCCATGGAAAGACTTACGCCGTTTTGAGATCCAGCATTCATTATTGGATAATATTCGACCAGTTAGATCACTTCCAGCTCGCAGGGAAGAAAATATATCAGCCGTAGCTGAGAGTGTACACGAAGACCGTGGGGAGTCGATTCGGCGCCGTTCGCAGCAATTCGAACTGACGTATGGAACCATTTGCCGCATTTTACGTCGAGATCTTAATTGAATGCGTACAAAATACATCTTGTGCAAGAACTGAAAAGTTCCAAGAAGATCTGACGTTTTCGAACCAAATTTTGACTCATTTCTGGTTCAATCAATCGGAACGGGTTCATGATTTCATCGAGAAAAACAATTTTTTGGTGTGGTTTGTGTGGTTGTTGGATGTCAGAGACTACGAGATTCTATTTGGACTTAACATTGAACGATGTGCCCCAGACAGTATTGAAGGCTCCTTTAATAAACAGTGATAAACGCCTTTTAAATTTGAAATATTTTTATTTAATTTGACATGTTGTGTCCATTTAGTCATCAATCAGCCATCAGCGCATTCAGTATGCGTTGGCTGTGGTTATCAGCTGTCGATATGAGCATGAATACTTTGCAAATATTTTTTATCGTCTTGTAACCGCATTCTTCTAATCTTTAGACGCTGGTCGCCCTGGTGACTTCTCCACTTGGTTCATTATTTTCTTGTTAAATGCCGAAGGAGTGTCAACGCGTACAATCAAACCAAGAACTCCGATTTTCGCCCCCTCTTTGAATGCCTTACAACATTTTTCTGGCACCCTTCGCGTGTTACCCTCCATTACTCCTCGTCATCCCTCCGTTGACGATAGTCTTCGTATAGTTCCATATATGCGTGTGTGTATGTCCTTGCTGCCGTTGGCATTGTCTTCGGCGCTGTCAACTGTCTACTGACTATTGTCATGCCATAACGTACTGTCGATTTGTACATTTCCGCGTGCGTGTCGTGCATAGCCAACTACTGCCTCGCATGCATGCGTCCCCGCATTTACATGTGTCCGTGCGTCTGTCTGCTGGTGCACATGTGGGATCAGCGCGCTGTGTGTATGTGTGAGTGTTCGCACGTCCTTCGCTGCTTTGCGCTTTTTGTGTTGCTCGGACGCAAGCCGTAAACAGTTAGTCGCGCGCCGGCTGCGAGTTGATTTTGTTAGAACGCGTGAACGTCCTTTTCAAGTGGGTACAACGTAACGGCTAGTCGAGTAGACTGCTCCACGGACCTTTGAAAGAACCATCAGAACCGTCGTCGAGGCAGCAGCAACAGTGGAAAAACAGTGGCAAAAGCCGCGCGGCCATACAGCCTAGAACGGAGGTCCGCCACTGCTCGCGAGGACAATATGAAGCAATAAATTTCCGGTTGGTGTACGCTTTCAAGTGGTTATCTTTCCTTGTGCGGCCTTTGCTGTTGCTTGTGGTCGCTATTGTTGTTCAGTTTGAAGTCTATTATGTGCAGTTATTTGTGTAGCTATGTGTTGTTGTTTTTTATCAGCTGTGTTCTTTTTGAAACTTCTAAAAAATGCTTTTTTTGTTTTTGTTTTTGCGCTTGTCGCTTTGCATATTGCCAATGTCAATTCAATTTGCCCGAAGTGGGCGGGAAACGAGACATTTCGTACTTTAAATGATTGCAAGTGGCTTGACAAGCGCGTATGCCTGTGTGTATGTGCGTGTGTGCATGTGTGCGCAGTGGGTGTGGCAGTGGCCAATGTAAATTTGTCATGTTGGACAAGTTAGTTGTCATGTTGTGGGAGTTGGCGCAACAAACGCACGCTACCTTCCCCGGTGCAGTGTGCCCAGCATAGTTGGCGTACGTGTCGTATGAGTAATATATTTTGAGATATGACATGTGTTGAAATGAAATATATCTATTGCGTCTATACGCTATTTTTATCAATGAGGGTGACAGAAAGATTATTTTTAACTCCTTGGAAAATAATAATGCAGTTCCATTTTTTTCCAATTTTGTTTAGTTATTATATTTGTGTTTTTTATGAGGTATTTAAGTGGTTGCTTTTATTGATGCCACGTCGACATTTGATTCAGCCATTGTATTTTTCCGCTAAAAGAGACTTTGGCAATTTTCAACTCAAGATTTTGTTATATGTAATCCTAGAGACCATATTATAATGTGCGATCTTATTTCTTTCAGCTTCGACCAATTGGTATTATGTGGTTGGTTTTAATTAAATTTAATAGGAAAACAAAGTTCCTGCTATATCGAAATTCATATAATTCAGATATTATATTTTTTATATCCATGCAATCTGTTGCTACAGAGTATTATAGTTTTGTTCACCTAACGGTTGCACATATCACCCAAAACTAACAGATGGGTATAGGATTATGTATAACATATATTACAAGGTCTGTCGCAAAAGAAACAGAACCTTTTAAATATAACTGTTTCTGGTGGCGCCACCTATTGGTGGGTATATGAAATAAAAAGTTTGATCTCTTGTTGACATTTCGTAAAAATTTTAAGACAATTGGATAACTGCAATCGATGTTATCGATCAAAAAGTGACAGCAGCTTTTGGTCATCGGTCGTAAAATTCATTTTGAACAAAGAGCTAATATTAAATTTTGTTTTACACTTTGGAAAACGTTTACTGAAACATTTCAAATGATGAAAAAAGTTTATGGTGATCAGTGCCTATCCCATAGTAATGTGCATGAGTGGTTTAAGCGATTCCAAGAAGGTCGTGAGGACCTCTGTGACGATCAGAAGTCACCGAAAAAAAGTCGTCTTCAGAAGTCAAAAATAAAGATTTGTTTTTACGATTCCGAGGGTATTGTCCACCGAGAGTTCGTCCCACCTGGCCAAACGATTAATGCTGTGTTTTACCTTGGTGTTATGAAGCGTCTTTTGACACGCATTCGTCGTGCTCGACCACAATACCGTGAGGCAGGGTCCTGGCGCCTGTTGCACGATAATGCGCCGTGTCATCGGTCGACGCTTGTCACTGATTTTTTGACAAAAAACTCCATATTAACCATTAATCACTCACCCTACTCACCTGATCTGGCACCCTGTGATTTCTACCTATTTGGAAAACTTCATTTGCCCATAAAAGGACACTGGCTTCAGCAAATTTCAGCTGTCCAAAAGTCGACGACCGATATTCTCAAGAGCATTCCGAAAAATGACCTTAAACACTCATTTGAAATGCTAAATGACCGGGCTAAACGCTGTATCGAAGCTCAAGGAAACTACTTTGAATAAAAAAATATAACTTTTGAAAAATATTAATTTTTTGTTGTTTTTTTAACAGCCCTGTTTCTTTTGCGGCAGACCTTGTATATAAATAATCAGGATGACGAAAAAGTTGAAATCCGGATGACTGTCTGTCTGTCCGTCCATGCAAGTAGTAACTTGATGAGTATAAATTGAAATATCCTGATGAAACACGGGTTCCTTAGTAAAAAAATTCCAGTTCGTAGATTAAGGTATAAAATTGTCTAGAGGATCGTAGTAGTCAGTGGCAGCTGTGAGTAAAAAATTAAAAAAAAAGTGGAAATGTGTATATAATTGAAAATCTGGGATAATCCTTCTCTGACAATGACAAGTCTGTTTGTCGAAAATGAGTTGAATCTTAGCCCTTCCTTACTTGGTGAAGTTTTCTTTACTTGAAGCCAACGGCTTTCAATAGGAGGCTTGTTAAAAAAGTATCGCAAATTTTGTATTTTTTAAAAAAGTGTTTATTTATTCATGAATATCCTGGTCTCCTGGCCAAATACCATTTTCTTCACATCCTTAATGTTTTCGTGTTTTCTTGAGGTGCTAGGGCGTCCGGCATGCTTTTCGTCGTTCACATCTTTTCGATCCTCTGGGAACATTTTGTACTATAGATAAGCCTTGATTTTGTCGGAGATAGCTTCACCATATGCAAGAGTCAACAGGATTTGCAAGGCGAAGTTGTCGAAATCTTTCCCAGATGAGATAAAAATGTTGATGTTTAAACTTGTAAAATCGATGGGAGTAAAATATTTACCCAGGGTCCCCAACCGGCTGCTGAAGCACTCTTCATATACCCGAAGTGTGGCAAGTCGGAAAAGTGGTTCTCCTCTTGAAAAATCCGCCCATATAGACGTTGAGATATATTAATGACGTACTTCGAGTAAAACGACGAAAAGCTCGAGCTGCCTAGTGAGTCAAGAGTCCTTCTAGATATTGCTGTACATATCAAATATTCCCCATGACTCTAACAATTTAACACGTGGACTTAAGCTCCATTCAATCGCTCTTAGCACATTAAAAGTTGTCGAATATATTATGATTTAGTCGACGAAGTAACAAACTTATTCTCGTTCTCGCAGCAGATTTTAGGAAAAATCCCTAGAACTATTAGTGAATTATAAAGGTATTTAGATTTGAATGGAACTGGATATGAATATTTCGATACTAAATCCTCTAGTTAGGAAGTTTTGAAAATGCAAAGATCATTTTTGATACAAAGTGAAACAAAAGTTGTCCCCTAACGACTATCCCTGACTTTCAGCGACTGTTTCCTAAATATAATGTGTCTTGCTTCTGAATAATTTTCATTAAAACCGTTTTAACGTTTTCAGAATCGAAGGAAAACGGAGAATCAAGCAACAACAATGTTGCTAGTGCAAAATCAGCAAAACCAAAAACAACAACAACTAATATTAAAACTACAAAAACAAAAGCAACAACAAGACCCCACAACACTTCCACACCAATGCAGCAGCAACAACAGCAGCAGTTGCAACAACAACAACAACACCAGCAACAACAGTTGCAATTGCAGACGACGCAAAAGCAAGCACAGACGCAACAGTTAACCAACAACATCATTTTGCTGCGCGGCGCACGCAACGAAAACGGGCAAATTGTCATACAGAACAAGCATGGCATAATCAGCATATATAATAATGATCAGCAGCAGCAACAACAACTGCAGTTGGAACATCAAAAACAGCAGCAACAGAAAATTGATAAAACAACCGTTGCTGCGACACTGACACAATTGCCCACAGCCACAACAGTTGCACGCAAATCAATACAAACAACAGCAACAACACCCACAACAACAACATTACTTGGTAATACGAAAAGCACTGCTTATGTTGCCAAGGAGACCGCGGCGACACCGTCTCAAGGTGGCAGTGGGGGTGGCGGTGGTTCCACTGGCAATGCGACCAACACAATTCTGCTGCAAACGCCAATCAATGCAAGCCAATTGGAATCGGTGCTGCTGCACACGGCCAATTTGAAGAAGACATCCAACACTTCTACCGCTGCAGATCGCCAATATCTCTTTAAAACGGTAAGTACCTGTTGTTTTACTTATTATGAGCACTGTACTCACGCTCTCCTGCATTATAGGCCTCGCGCAGCCTCAGCACGGACAGCAATCGCCTGGGTCGCGCCTCGGAGGGCGGCAGCGTGGGCAGCGGTAGCTTGAGCAACAACAGCAGCAGCAGCAGCAGTAGCATCGCCAGCAAAGCACCGTTTGTGCTGCAAACACTTAAGCGGCTGGAGAAGTCGCAATCCATACTAGTCATACGTAATCCGTCTGCCTCATCGGTGGCTGCGCTCACAGCCTCCGCTTCCGCATCATCGCTATCGACTGTCTCAACGTCGAGTAATATTGCGCACGCCGCAACCTCCACCAGCTCTGATCGTGTGTCCAACACCGGCGCGCTGCATTCCTCATCTTCCGCTTCCTCCTCCATATCGGGTTCTACGATTTCACTGTCTTCGGGCCAATTGGTCACGGCAGCGCAGACGGTTAGTGTAAGCACCAATACACAGACGGGCGCCGTAAACTTCACACGTGCTACCAAAAGTCAACAAACCACTGGAACGGCTGTGGTGTCATCCGCAGCTGCAACAACAGCCAAATTGGGCAATATCACCGTGAACCGCACCAGTAGCGGTGCAACATCAGCTGCCGCGTTATCAACGAAAACGACGCTGCCAGTTTCTGCTGCCACAACAACTACAACGTACTTGCGCTTAGCCAATGCAACAACTGTGTTTGCTAACAACAACAGCGGCAATCACAATAACGCGAGCGTAAACGGGGTGGGCATGAATAAGGTTGTGGTGGTCAGTGGCAGCAAAAGCCATAACGTCAGTGCGGTAAACAGCAGTAAGAGCGTCAGTGCGAGCGGTATGAGAATTGTTGACACACATCCCCAACAACAACAGCAACAGAAAACGCAACTCTGTTTGTCCGACATGCAGTTGAAGTTAGAGACGCGCAGTGGTGGGGCGGGAGGCATCGTTGTTGCCTCACCTCAGCAGCAACAAGCAACAGCAACAACAGCCGTGCACCAACAACAGCAACAAGCTCAGGTGCAGCAGCAAAAACAGCCAGTGTCAAATGCGCCTCGTGGGAGCGGTAAGTCGAATCGCTGATTTCATTTGCTTTACAAGCGAGCACCCAATTTTTACCTTTTCTTCATATTTTATTTGGCCACAATATTAGTGACTGGTGTTTTTAGTAAAAATAAGTAACTGAAATTGTAAACAAAATACATTTGTCAGCGTTTAGACGTGCTTTGTTGTCTATTTGGAAATTCGGACGGTGAAGTGTCACTTGGGAATTCACCGGTCGCACATATGGTGGTCTCCTTTACATGAAGTTATGTGCGTTTTTCGGTGAGAGCATTGGTTTTGATAAATAATACAAATATGAGCAAGTGAATAAAGCTGGGATTGCGACCACTACCGAGGCTTTCTTTCGATGACTGGACTGTTGTTATTTATATTTGAGTTTATGTTTTCGCACACAATCCGCGTTCTACGTGCTTAGCTTACGTGAGCATAACTCAATTAATGCGAATAAACCTTTCTCCAGGCGGAGTGACCTAATCAAAGGCAAAATCATCAGCTATGATTGCGAAGACTGCGCTTTTTGATAATTTTTTATGGTGTTGTTTTTACTAGGTAATTTGATGCTGGCTGTGACTAAATTTGATTAGGGTGATGAGCGAGCAAACCGACCAAGGTTTTGAAAAATTATGTCAGATAAAAGATTCTTGATATAACTGCGAGATTATCTTTGAAACCAAGTTTATTGTATTGTAGTTTTTGGTAGCATGTTGCAACATACTGGCTTTATTTTAGAAACATTTTTAGTCTCCGAAGTGACTTTTGTATGAGAAGCGGTATTTTTAAACTTCTTGACAACATAGAATTTGAATATTTTTTTTCTTTCCGCTTTTTTATTATTTCTTATCTATTATTCCAATTACAATATGTAATTAATGGTATCAGTTTAAGTTTTTGATCCAATAATTTGTGAAAGATATTTTTCTTTAATTTGTTGTACCGAATGAAGCAAAGATACTGAAATCACAATGCTTTTTTTCATATTTGAAGACATGAACTTCAAGAGGTCATTCCTTCATTACGTCGACCACATTGAACAACAGCCGACCAGAATACAAACGCAACTAGCTTCAGATATGTACTGAGTGTCATTCAGTGAAGTCATTAGGACATTGACAATGGGGTACTTGGAGTAAAACCATCATCAATTGCAGACGAAGAAGTCGAGTGTGACGCGAATTCAGAGTGACGATTGTTCAACTTTGTTGTGGATTTGAGTATATTGAACTCCTACTTATTTATAATCGACCTGGACAAACCAAATATATATCCTACATGCAATGAATGCCCGGATAACTAACTACCTCTGTTCGAACAGACCTACCTATAAAGAGCAGCTGTTCACAATGGTTATTTGATAAAAAAAGCGAGAAATGTCTTGCGTAGGGGTCACCCAGGCCTGCTGATATCAATAAAGGGTTAAATGAAGCCATGGATGTTTTTATAAGCTTGGACTTTATAAATATTATTATTTTAATACCCTCCAATAACTCTGGTTTAATATAATTCATAGTGGGCAATTGAGGATGTGTTCGAATACCATTCTGAATCCAACTCGTGAACGTAACCGATACTACTCACTTGTTCTCTCGAAAATTAGCCCGAAGAGACTAGGATTTTTATCGAGTCAAGTGTTGTCAACTCGACAGTAGTTCTCCAAACTATGTGCTGAATACTTTCTTTACAACAACAACAACAATAGATTTCTACAAACTTGTATTAAATTGTTTAATTTTGCTAAATTTCTTCTGCAACATTTCGGATCGTTAAGACTGTGTCTTCTATTTAAAGTAAATTAAGAAGAATTAGTAAAACTTTCGAGCGTAGCGTTCTATTTGTGCCTCGTTCTCTATTTCCTAATTCATTACCTTTCCATCATTGATTGCACTCTCGGCGAATTTGTGCCCATTCACTTCGGTTGTAACATGAAAAGTTTCGCACAAGTGTTTGCGGCTCATTGATATGCAGTTGGTGGTTTCTTGAAAATTTGCTGAGTTCGCTGTTGTGTATTTACACCTCAGGGAGCAAATTGCGCTTGAGTGGCTTGGAGGAAGAAACTTGCTTCGTTTGCCACTTCCGACTTTTGTTAAGTTAAGTTCATTGATTTCTTTTTTATGTAGTTTTTTCATTATTCACTTGGATGTTGTTAAAATATCAACGCGCTGGAAAGGGGAATTGTGACTATGAGGATTGGTGATTACCAATTCGAAATAAATTTAACGACTTAAACACCTGACCATTATAAATAAAATTAATATTGTGGTCGATAGCTCTGATTATGACAAGCGTGCTTTATTGTTGCGAAGATTTTTGAAAATTTCCCTTCACTTTCGTTTATACTGAGTTTTACTTTCATCTGATGTCTGGCTAAACAGCTGCCTTGGATTCGCTAAGCGAGCAAAAGGAACGAATCGAACATATTATTACGAAACATACAGTCAGCAGTAGCAAAAAGTTGTAAAAAGTTGTAGAAAATAATATATGTTTGCTTGCATTCAATAAATATTTTGAAAAGTCCGAGTTAATTTTGTGGATTTATTTCCATGCCTTATATTTTTTTATAAAAAAAAATATGTTGTGGTTCCGTGTTTTTGTAATATACTATTAGAAAGTGGATATTTCAATCGAGATGTTAAAAATAAAGATATTTTGACGTGAAAAGCTTTGATTGAAGATTTGGGTGCAGAAAATCGAGAAAAATGTATTTTATCCATTGAAAATTCCACCAGCTTTCTTTCCAATCCTCGTCCCTTGCAAAGATCGCCCGTCTTGCAACCTGTTGCTAAAGAATATAATAGTTATGTTCTTCTAATGGTTGTACGTATCACCTAAAACTAAACGAGTTAGATGTAGGGTCATATATATAAATGATGACGAGACACGCAAAAAAGGTCCTGTACGATGTCCACGATTGCGGCCGCAATTTTGGTTTGAAAAAAAAAAAAAAACAAAATGTCACAAAAGATTATTAATCTGTAGGGAAGTCGCTTTTGCCCAAAGGAAGCTTTTTCTGTTTTTTGAAATTTGGCAAAATGGCGGTGGTGTGAACAAAAAGTATCGAATTTGGACCTTTTTTTCGTAAAAAATAGGAGGATTTCAAGAAAAAAAAAGCTTCCTTGGCGCTATAGCGAATGACGTTAAAAATGTTCTCTCCAAATTGGAAGCAAACTAAAATAATAAAAAAATCGATTTCTCGAAAATTTCACGCTGAGATCTTCTGGGGGCGATAGAGAGGATTCCATTTGACTACAGCGCGCCAGTCGTGGACTTCTGACCGTAAATACATGTCAATGTGTGAGATATACAATTGAACTTCAGAGAGTGTTTTTCTGGCAATAGTACATCAGTGTATCAAAAATGGGTTGAATAGGATTAATGCTTCCTTGAACATCCGCATACCTAATAGTTATAAAGATTTTCGAAATTTCGGGTTAATTTATGCTGCCAATAAAAATGAGAGAGCGTGTTTTACTTATAACAGTGTAACTTTGTGCCTAAAATAGATAAATTTGAGCAAAAACGTGACCTAACCTCCATACAATCAGGATTTTCAAACATCCGGCTGACATTGCTCCATGTGATTGGTGGTTGTATGTGTGGCACCTTAATGAAACTCAGGGAACACTTTTTTAGTATGCGACATGATAATAGTTAGTAGATAAAATCAGGTCGATATTACCCCAACTCTCATATACTACATATAACGTATGCCGACTTTGCCGGTCAGTTTTTAAGTTATATAAAGTATATGACTTAAAAGTTACAAATTCAAGCTTCAATTCTAATTTCAGCATTAAAAATCCAAATTTTCAATTTTTAATCGCAAATCGGAATTAAAAGTCCAACAACAATTCGAAACCCCGAGTACACCCTGCTCCAAAGTAAGTTTTTATATCTTGAGTTTTTTGAAAATTATAAATAATTATTACTTCTAAAAGCTGCGAAAATAGAAGAGCAACTCAAAATACAATCCAGCATGTAGTTAAAGAATCACTTTGAATGTCTAAGTATTTGAATTTAATGCACTGTTTTTGAAGAGTTTTACTATTTTCCACGTCGCAACGCCGCATTAAAACTGATCGCTCTTTACTTCTTCCGATGGATTTGAGATTTAGTACTATTCACACTTGAAAATGTAAATTGTGACTTTTAACACGCTCTAAACTACAATATGTTGATGTCAATCTTTCAGCGCACAGTCGCCCACAAGACGCTTGTATCGAGTTTCAAAATGTCCTTTGGCCATTGGGAATTCACAGTAACTGAAAGAATAATGTAGCATGTTTATTTGCTGTTCACATACACAAGCACACATCTATTGAAATGTATGCTCAAAATCAAATGGAATCTCTAATAGATGCGAGTAGGGAAGCTGCCATTCTGCCCCGTCAGAGGTCCTTAGCTGTACCTCAAGCATCGTAACGAGTTGAGTTGATTCAGCCACGCCTTGCAAGTGAAAAGCTCTACAAGTTATAAGCTTTGCTGTAGGGTCTTTTAAAGGTATATAATTCTCTAGTAGGAAAGCTGTCAAAGAAGACAAATGAGTTTGAAATTTATGTTCAGTATTCTTCTGCATATTACCATGTAAAGAATATAACTAGAAAATTTTTTAAAATTCGTATGAAATCATTCCCTAAGACCACATTCTGTGCGGCCAGCTTGTGCTCGTATATCTCTTCCCATAAGTATTTAAAGCGCGGACTATCTTAAGGAGATTTCCCAGATTCCCGAATAAGTCTGAATTGGATATATAAGTAATCGGATTTAACTCTGTTAGAGAAATTAAATATATATGTATGTGTGTGCGCCAACTTTATGGGCTGATCTATGTTGATCAACTAGCTATGACTGATCTGTTAAAAAAAGCTCGGCGCGCCATTTGCGAGAAAAGCTCGGCTTTGCTAGAAAAAAAAATCAAAATTGGACCGAGAGAATAGTCTTCATAAAATGCAAAGCGGCCGTTAGCGCAATAATTATTCCGTTTTTGTTTGGAAAAAAAGTTCTACCTCTCTAAAAACACCCTACATGGAAGATTCCCCCCTGGAAAAATATTCTTATAAGCTGATGGTCGATATAATTATCTCCCATATCTCTTGTTGCGGCAATAGTGAATCATTTCTTAATTTAAACTACAGTTACTCATACAAGCAACAAAATCCTTAGGCAGCAAGTTGTGCTCGGGTATAAAAATATGTTCACATGTGTACACAAGAAGCCCGTTGGGGGTTTGGTAAGCGCACTTGAAGTGCCAACCCACTTACAGAGCACAACTGACAGCAAGCAGACAACCGACGAAGATGGTTAGTTATTGTTGTTAGTGGTGTTGGTCGTTTCAACGATTTGTCGATTTGGCATTACCGATTACGCTCAAGTGACAACTTCACTTGCGCTCGAGTGCAGCTGTGGCAGTAAGATTAAATAGGTGGCAGCACACACTAACAGCGTATGTCAACCGAGCAACGACGAAGGGCAAGTCGCAAGTGGTAAATGGCAGCAGCGCCTACGGGCGTCGACGCGCCGCGTTGTGCTGATGTCTTCAGAATTTTCGATATGTCGCCGCTGTGATAATTCGACAATCTCGAAACGTTTCTGCTGACAAGCAATAAGAAATGCTTATGATAAACGATTGAGAGCACCAAGCGGCGTCGACAGTGCCGCAACGAACGCGCGTGCAGTTGCTACTACGAAGCCGCGTGAAGAGATGCTTCGAAATCACTTAGTAAGTGGATTCGCCAACTTGAGTATTGCGTCGATAATTCACTGCAAGTGGCGCTGTGGGGCGTGGGTGGGCTGGTTGCTGCTGCAATTTTTGGCTTTCGCACAGCTTGGCGCGATTGTTATCAAGACGCGCCTGCTTTCAATGCAAGCGCCGCA
Organism: Bactrocera zonata; assembly: GCA_037783105.1. Taxonomy (NCBI): domain Eukaryota; kingdom Metazoa; phylum Arthropoda; class Insecta; order Diptera; family Tephritidae; genus Bactrocera; species Bactrocera zonata. The sequence continues at coordinate 1,826 of JBAWJQ010000302.1, read as the reverse complement.
AATCGTGAGAAAAAATTAATGAAAATAAAATAAATGGAGTAAATACTTGTTATTGATAAAACAATAACTTTTGTGTGTAATTTGTATTGTTTTAATTTTTTTCTTATTTAAAGTTTGGCAACGAGTTCTCGCATACACACGTGTGAGCTTAAGCTGTGATATACAGTCTATTAAATTGTGGTAGCACCAAACACCCTTCGCTTATTCGCGTTTTTAACCTTCGTCGTTGTATCTTTGTTGCATGCAACGCCTGATTTTATGCACATTTCAAATGTTACGTTTACGACCCGTGGCCACAATCACCATTTAACCTTTCGCCTCTTTGGCATAGCCGTTGCACTCACAGCCATTTCTTTATTTTCAATGCTAACGATTGCAACAAACAAATGAATATAAAAAGCCCAGTTGTAAAACAACAATAAAAATGTTTTATTTATTTGCGTTTTTGTCTGTAAAATAAGTGCACAAATTTTGGAATTTTGGCAGTAGATCAGTTGCATCTAGGAGAGATATGCAGGCCAGTACCTGGCGGTGCAATAGCTAAACAACGATCTCCCTGATTCCCACATTCTCATATTTGCACAACTTTATTCGGATGATTGCGAGCAGGAAAAGTTTTGGAGAAATTAAAATCCCTCAAATAAAGCTATTCGAGATTGGCTTCTCCTGCAAAGGTAGTTGGAATATTTTGTATCTAAACCGCTAAGCATAAGTACGTTCTGGTAATAGCGTTCAGTATTTTGTTGTTTTTTTTGTTTTTGGTTTCCGAAGTAGGAATTTTCTAAAGATACTGCTAAGGTAAACTGGCAGCAGGCATGATTCATATTGTCTGCTAAAGTACACCTCTTTCGGGCTCTTTCGGGTGCTTTGGCTGCTGTAGCTTGTATTTGGACCTGGGGGATCGGTGTTAAGCACTACTTCGCAGTACCAAGCAGATAAATGCCTCTTCACACTGTCCCTTCTGAGTTATTCCCTGTCCCTTCTGAGTTATTCATGTGGTCTTATGCTTCTCCGCTGCCTTTCTTTTATTCTTAGTTCTTGGAGCGCTATTGCAGCCCACTTTCTTTTTAGCCCACACCAACTGTGATCATAGCATGTGACTCACTATGTTGTCTGGCGTCATCCTTTCGTTTGTTAGTTCTTCTATGGTGGTTCTCTTCAATACATACCTCAGGCAAAAAAGTGCTCTGCTTTTTAGCCTACTTTCCTTTACCTGCCGCATCCAATTGGTTTTGCCACTCATCGAGACTTGTCTATCTGTCCTTTTTGCGCTCGTCGGCTGTTAGGCGTCTATTAATGACCTTTGTTTTACAATAGGCTCTACTTAGATCAGAGGCCATTATATCCGTTGGCAGTTATGGGAGCCATGATAATCAGCTCAAATTTCCTTAAGGCCGTGTTTATAAATATTATAGAAATTCTCCTCCTAGCCTGCAGCCTAAGTCAGATCATAATGGCTAATGTAACTAAAAATAATTGTAATGAGGAATTATAGAAACATGATTTTTTAAGTAAGCATGTGGTTTTCAACAAGATCCAAATCGGTTCCAGATTAAGTCTGTTCATAATGAAATGACAAGGCAAACTGAGTACAAATCAAGTAAGAACTGTTTTATGTCAAAAACCCACAATTGAAAAAAGTTTTGTCTCATTAAAAACCACACGTATTAAAAAACAACCACTACTTAGCTCAACCTCCTCCTTTTTACTAAAAACTCTGGTGAGACTGATGGACTGGTACATAAGGAGGCGCTGAATTAAACCTCAAACACCTTATTTTTAGTCTTCTGTAAAACATATTAATTGAAATGGAATGAGAGCAACAC
>JBAWJQ010000299.1:0-179059 GCA_037783105.1 Bactrocera zonata | reverse complement strand
TATGTGTTTCGCCCTCTAATCAACGCTAAACTTACAAATTGCATTGGAGTGTAAATTAAGGTGGCTTTTTATGAGAAATCCGCACATTGATAGCGTAGTAACAGCGCTTACATACACAACTATACATGCATATACACACATATACATACTATACTATGTAATTATGGGCTTGCTACAGAAGCTTCAGAAGCCAACTGTGCAAATATGTTACTCATACGCCCCGCTGCACGAGCAACCCATTGCCGAAGCTGCCGAGCAGCGCTGCATTAACCCCCGTCAGCTGTGTGTGTTTGCACGTCATCAGTGTGCCAAGCATTGACAGCTGATGCAACGGCAATGCCAGCAGCTGCCGTTGAATTTTGAAACGAGTCGAAAAAAGGAAACCTTCAACTATCACCATTACGGCTGCTTAGTCGTTGTTGCGGCTGCTGCACAGCTGCCAATTGCTGCTTGCATCACCGTCATCGTCATCGTCATCATCATTGGCATTATTGATGATTGCGGCAAAGCTGGCTCAAATCGAATTTCTGCCGTCACCGCTGTCGAATTGATAAACGCCCCCCCACTTAGGTTGTCACTGTGCTCACCACCTCGCTCACCTCGCCTGTGGTTCGCGTCGACTGTCTATCTGCGTGATTTGCTTTGCCTCTTTTGGCATGTCAGCGCTGCTGATTTACAAATATGAAAACTGCAAGTGGCTGCATTTACATTGCATGGCATGTGGCAAAAGGCAGGCGAACGCTTCAAAGGCACTTAACTCGCTTGGCTTGCATGCGCACCCACATATTTCTGTATTCGCCTGTGCACTGTGCATTAGCAACATTCATTGAAAATACACCCGGTTGGTAAGCCAATTAGTTTCGAAATTGTGTGGCACTGGTGGATTTAGGGCTGAAATTAGTTCAGCAATATAGTATATCCTGTGGAAGAAAGAAGAGTATGTGCTGTAAGAGTAGTTCAGGCTTTCTGGCATCCTACATTTGTAGAACCTACCTAAGACACTTAGAGAGAAACTCCTAGAAACTCATGAACTCAATATTATTATTATTGCAGAAATATGTGATTTCGAGTTAGAATATCGAGATATCAGCTCATTCACGCTGCTACCAGGTGCAGCTTCTTTCATTGAAATGTGATTTCACTCCTCAACAGTGCAGCAATGCCAGCGCTGAGCTCGCTAACTGTGCATTCAGAGCTAGTCAAGGAGTATCTGCTTTCATGGTAAATAGTTAGGAGAAAATTACTTCATCTTTAGGCTTGTTTCAGTGACTGATCATAGCGGTATCGCTGCCATCTGCAAAGCCTAGGACCTAGTCAGAGACGACGTGCATCGCTCACACCCGAATGGCACGAGTTGGTCACCCTCCGGTGTCTTACGTTCTCGCACTGGACCAATGGAGCTCGCGTGTGTTGCTCTGCTACTGTGAGACTAAAAGAACCTTTTGGCCTTGAGAAAAATGCAGGAAATTTACTGAAATACTTCCGCTTAACAAAGTTCATCTTGTCGCGATCGTAGGATCTCATACTGGACACTGTTCAATAGACATTCATGCGGTCAGACTAAAAATCTTTTCGGACGCTAGTTGTAAAAGTTGTAAGGATTATTTCTTCTTCTTTATCCAGCTTTTACAAGACTAAGGTTGAAACATCGCGGAGGTCTTAACTTCGGCGAACCAGAAGACATAGCCCAGTTTGACATTAGCCGTCTCAACACATTTTTGATATGCTCAAAGCGCTTTGTCGATTTTTTATCGGTTTTATGATCCATTACATAAAAATTTTAGGTACCACCCGGACCGTCGCTCATATTAAATTTCGTTTAAGATCGTCCTTTTAACCTAATTTAATCTAGTGTCATTTATTGCTAGCGCCTGAACACCGGAAACCTTATTTCTAGCTAGTACTATGAGAAAACTATTCCAGATAGCGATCCTATTCACAAATATTGGAGATTTTCTTATACTGATCCAAAAAATTAAATGGTCAGCATATTCCTAATCTTTGTTTGTATTCTTCTTTGGATTTAGAGTTTGAAATAATAACGCAATGGTCAAAATCAGTCCCCACTCCACAATCAGTCGAAAATCTTAAGTACACTCAGATTTTATTAACTAAAAGCTCTGTAAAAGCTCATTAAACTCATCGAATGCGTATTAAAATGAACTTTGAAAGCTCATACTAAATCCCACTACATCTTCAACTAGTTTCCTCCCGATAGCTCTACATACACATACACTCATTTGCTTACGTAACTACAAATTATTGGAAAATTAGAGCAAGGACGGTTTAAACTGGCAGCTGCAGTGAAAACTGAAAACTTTGAGCAGCAGAGTTTTCATACAGCACACATATTTATAAACAGAAAACCGCAGCTCCATAACAGTTATAATTGCATTGTTGAAAGCCAACCTTTAATGCGCGATTTCATTTCAGCAAAAATTCAATTGTCAATTGGTTGTTTTCGTTGCCATGATCACTAAGTGGCACACTGCAAGGCTGCCATATTTTCGAAAGTTTTGGCCTTACAGAGATTCAAACTAATTTAAATAGAAGTCGCTAAATTGATTTTTAATTACTTCATTGACAATGTGCCAATTTTAATTAAAGAATTTTGTACTTAAAACCAATAACTAAGTTTATAAATTCCGGTAATTCATGTAGCATATATTGAGACTCATGAGAGCTTTTAAATGGAATTACGATTTTTTTGTATTATTTTGAGCCAAAAAGGTCAATTAATAGCAGAGTTAAAGTACCACACATAGATAGGATATTTTTGAAAGGCTTCTTGACAGGCGTATACACCGCTTACGCGATTACTGCCATTTTGGAAAGGCGCTGAATATTTAAAATGTTTGGAATAGGATAAACTTTGCAAATGTGTTCATCTCCGCTAAATTTCAAAAACGAAAAAACGTGAACCTCGGTTGCACCACAGCTCGCATACCGTTCACAAATAAAACGAGTAAGAAAGTGCCAAATTCGGGTGTAAACGACCATTTTATACTCTTGCAACGAAATCCTGATGTTAGTTATGTGGGAGTTAGGTCAAGTTTTCGTCCAATTTTATCCATTTTAGGCACAAGGATACACTAAGTATGAGTACTAAAACACACTTTCTTATTTTCGTTAAATGTTTTAATAAGATATATTCATTTCTACTCAAGTTATAGCTTGCACGGACATACGGACAGTCCTACAGTCACCTTACAGTCTTCTCGACATCCTGATCATTTAAATGCTATAAACGTACGAGGTTTGACAATTAAGTAATGATTTTATTGCCACGCTTGTGGTAAACCTGTGACCTTGAAATTCCCTTTTTTTTTTTCGGCATCTCTCTCCTCTCCATTGATATATGTATCATCGCTCTTTGTAGTGCTCGTCACGAAATTGGAAAAACGAAATCAAGAGCAACGCGATAAAATTTTGAGCCAGATTGGGTGAAACAGCTTCGGAAACGTACGCTAAAATTGTAAGAGTGTATGGTGAGAGTGCTCTTAGACCCGGAAACCAAACGCCAAAGCTCACAATGATTATCTCCGCGCGCCCCCCGCTCGGAAAAACCTCGCATGAGCAAGTCGAAGACGAAAACGATAATTATTGTCTTTTTTGATAGCCGGTGCATCGTCCACAAAGAATTCGTTCCACCGGGAAAACTGTGAATCAAGTCTACTATTGCCAAGTACTCGAAGGATTGCGAAAAAGAGTCAACAGGGTGCGCCCAGACATCGCTCGTAACTGGATCCTTCATCACGACAACGCGCCATGCCACACCGCCCTCAGCGTGTCCCAGAATTTGGCCTCTAAAGGGATCGCCGTGTTACAACAGCCGCCTTATTCACCCGACATGTCACCCTGTGACTTTTTTTTTGTTTCCTAAAACAAAATCTGTGGTCGAAGAAACCCATTTTGAGTCGATTACGGACATCCAGGCGACCGTGATGAGGGTACTTGCGGACATCCCAGTCGAAGCGTTCCAGAAATGTTACGAAACATGGAAAACGCGCTGGAGTCGCTGTGAAGCTGCCCAAGGGGACTAGTTTGAAGGGGATGGCATAGTTGTAAAATAATTTTCAAATATACGGTTTTATGGAATCAGTTTCATTACTTAATTGTCATACCTCGTATATAACCCTATATCAATCTCGCTTTAGCTTTATGTGATACATACAACCGTTAGATGAGCAAAGCTATAAAAAATTTTATACAAAAACTTGACTTAGATGCTGTAATGGTCAAGTAAATCAACTCAGCTCATCACACTGAGTATTTTTATAAAATACGTCAGTCGTAGTCACGAAGCCCCTAACAATTGGGATATGGAAGCTCGAAAAGATATACTCCAATTTCGATTACTTTTAATTGTAATACTCAAGTCTCAGTAATTACAACTTTTAGTTACAGAAAAATTGTTCGGCTGTTTTTTATAGTGTCGCCGCATATCGTGGGGATGATATTATAGATCGTTTTCAGTGGTGCACTGCGTACAACACCAACCATAGCACTCAATGTCACTCTACTTATAAAATCCGTGCACATAGCTAGATATATTATTGCGGCGGTTGCCATCAGACTTCGTCAAACTGAACCCATTAAAGGTTTCAGAGAGGGAAATTTCGAACAGGCATCTTCTTCGGTCACATACTTGCGAGCGCTATGTGATCGGTGCCATGTCGCAGGAAAAGTGCCGCAGTGAGATTTTTTAAGGAAAGCTCGAAACTCAAGGGGAAGGTTGGAGAGGAGTATTTTGTCGGAAACTCTCAATAAACTCTTGTTTCAAACTGCCAGACCACTGTATTGTCTTTTAAGCACAAGTAGCAGCCATTAAAATAGCAACATGTGAGGATTCTACGAAGTGTGGCCTATTTTATGTATGCCTTCACTCTGATACAGTGCGAGCTGCCATACAGGCCTTGAGTTCACTGTCAGTGAGCTCAAAGCTAGTCAAGAAATCCATGACCTCACCTGCAGTTGCAAAAAGTTATTCCATAACAACCTTGTCTAGGGGCCTGGCAAGAATGTAATTGTCGCGAACTGTAAAGCCGATGAGATTAGTAGAAAGGGATCTTTTCCCAAATTTCATTTGGACAGGAACAAGCAAGCGTTTCTCAGTATTCACGGGAGCTCAGCAAGCGTTAATCAGCAACCAGAATTTGTGCGGTTGTGAAAGCCTTTTGGCTCAGAGTGGAACATAAAGGATCCATTAAAATGCTAGCTCTAAGCAAGGGCGTACATCGCCACAATGATAATCGCCCCAACTGGACACGGTTCCATTGGCACTGATGCGGTAAAACTAAAGATTTTGGAGGACACAACATGTCCAAGCTGCATTAAAAAGTGGCTAAGAGGTGGAAAAAAGGTGAAAATTCACTTAATATTAAAAATGGATAAATTAAGTTTTCAATTAATGCACTTCAATAACACGATTCCAGTAAAGATCACATGATTTTGTACAGTTTTAGATGGGAAGAATAAAAGAATTATAAATTAATGCCCAGTCCTCGAACTTTTCATAAGCCCTTTTTGAATGTGGGATCGTAATTCGCACGATCACGCATGTCCGAAGAAAGTTATTTACCGTAATATTTTTGAAAAAACTACAACCCAACCAAAATCATTCGAACAGACTTACGGGAAACAACGACCGCTCTTGTCATCTCTCTAATACTTGCCTGACGATTTTCAAGCACCATATCCTTAACTTTTTTAATATATATTTTTATCAGTTGAAGAGGTCAAAATTCGTGCAGAACGCGGCATGTCTTCAAGCTTTTGAAAGCTTTTTACCACTCGTAGACTTGTGTTTTTAATAGAACTGACTTACCGTAAGCCTCAACATTCCCAACGAATCCGCAAACGATATTTGATTAGAAATACAAAATTTTAGACAAATTTTTTGTTCGACATTTTCATTCAATGTAGAAATTGCAAAAGACTACTGAGGTGTACCGACATAAGCAGCTGTTTTAAACAAACTCGTTAACAGATGGCGCTCATTTTCAACATAGTAATTAAAGACAGTCCTACCAACTTAGCAGAATACATTGTTTTGAAATATTATTTACACGGCGACTTTAAATTACATTTTGTCACAATATTTATTATTGAGAGTAGCTTTGCTTCTTCTTACATGTGACAGGTCTTTATTCCACTCGCGTATATGAAATGTGAGTGATTTGTGAACCGAAGATAAATAATTTTTATTGTACATAAAAATGCAGTTCTATATTTCCTTATTTCAGACAAAAAACTTCGAGAGAACAATTGACAAATGGCTTAAGAAATAGAATTAGTAACAACTGTTAAAGAATGTTATTAACACACATTATCTTGAATTCTCTTTACAGGTGGAAGAAGATTGGAAATATGTTGCCATGGTATTGGATCGTCTATTCCTGTGGATCTTCGCGATTGCATGTGTGGTCGGCACAGCGCTGATTATCCTGCAAGCGCCCAGTTTGTACGATCAATCACAACCGATCGATATTTTATATTCCAAAATCGCTAAGAAGAAGTTCGAACTGCTAAAAATGGGCAGTGAGAATAGCTTATAGCGACCGCTTGGGTTCGCAGCGGGCTGGTGGAACTTAATCACCAGCTCGATGCGAACCCTCTTCGCCGCACGCGATGACGATCGCGGATAATACAACGATGCCATTGCAATGGTCGAACGTATTTTACAAAATTTTATTGGTGCTGGCGAAGGACAACAAGACGACGAAATAGTAAAAAATGTTAACATAACTAATGATAAATACCCAATAACGATCAACAAGCTGAACAAATAACAAGTGAAGAGTTTAATAAAACCGATAACATAGCCGATGTAGTTAATAACGATGACGCGTCTAACGTCCTAAAACAAAACATACTAAATAAAAGTGCTAAAACGCAATTGAAAGTACTAGTTGTTAAAGCAGCAGAAGAGCAAAACGTAAGCGAGAACAGTGTTGCATTCGATGGGCGTGGCGTTGGTTATGAGCGACTTAAGGTAATTTTGCGCGGTGAAATTGTTACGGAGAATACTACAGCGCGTGTTGTTGGAGAGCAATTGATCAAAATAAAATTGTTGCCATAAAGTAGTTGAGAATTAGTAAATTAAAATAGTAAACGGAAGGAGTGTGTAGAGAAGGCGCAAAATCAGTTGATTTGTATAGTATATGCATACTTAAGCAAGCGTATATATACACATATGAGTGAGAGAGAAAGAGAGTGAGAGCGAGTAAAGTGAGTTTCACTCAAGAGCGTAAGCTTAACTGTTTGTAAAGTGTAACACTTGAGCCTAACGTGCTGCATATGGTAGAGTATATTTGCAAAAACAAAGCTCACTCAGCCATCCAGGTATGTTTAAAATTAATAAACACACAAAAAATATTAAACAAAAATATTATTAAACAAAAATTAATAGGTAATAACACAAAGAGCTAAAAATCACGTTACTAATTAACTAACTAATTTAACGTATGATAAATGTTTACTAAACAGCTGAAAAGTAACTACAAAACTAAACGAGTTTATAGGTATGTATTCAGTATGTGTATGTATGATTAGGTATATGAAATAAAACCACAAACAAAACAAACAATTGTTGTAGTTGAACAATCATCAACAAATGCCACATTTTTTTCTACCGAAGACGCAAGTGTAAAACGATGAATAAATTAGTTCTTAAGTATAAATAAAGATAAGAGCAAAAGTAATTAGTTAAAAATGCAGAGAACAGTTACAGTTAGGCGCAATAGTATGCCGACTAATTGAGCGCTGTTAGATATGGCGCGTGAGCGCGTAGTGGCATGAGTAAGATAATGTAGGTGGGAGAAGGAGAGAGAGGGCATGAGAAAGTGTATTGCTTATGACAGACACTACGCTCCTTCCCTCTAACAGGGACGGCAAATATGAAGATCCCGTTATGCTAATTATCATATAATTTTTGCATAAAATATGCAAGCGCAATGAAAAAAATGCGCTGCAGAAAAGGTTTTATAATAAGAGTAATTTATTTAAAAATTTTTTTTTTATTCATTTACTTTCTTTCTTTGTGTTTGAGTTCACATAAAGTATAGCAATAATTGAAATAAGTGCAAAATTTTTAAATTCAACGACTGAATGTGCTTATGTCTACGTAATTGTATGTATAAGTAATAAAATATGTGTGTACACACTTTAAGATTAAAAAAAAAATTATAATAATTAACAGCAAAAAGCAGTGTAATTACCGAGTTAATCAACAAAAATTAAAAAATATATGTATTTTTTTCTAACTTTAAGTGCATATGTAAATTAATTTTAGCATAAGCACTAAAAGAATTTGCCCTTGTGGCACATACAAGTGTCACGTGGCAAAACAAATAACTACACAAAGCACGATTTTTTTGCAGACACTTTTTCATTTCACATAGCCATAAATGTATGTAAATTAACTCTGTAAAAATAAGAAAAAAATTAAAAAAAACATAAACAATATAAAAAGGTATTTGTTGACGACAGGCAACAGATCGAAAGCGTAAATTCTGAAATTAATTTAGATAATGGACCAAAACGAAAATCAATTGTGACATACAGCAACAAACTATTAGAAAGATCACATAAAGCGAAACAAACACAAAAATATGTTAGTAATTATTTTGTAAACTCCAGCCCGATCGACTAAGTGTATATACGTACAAAATACCTTAAAAAATTTAATTGTTGTAACTTTTAATTGTAAAGTAACATAATTTTTTGAAAGACATTAAAAAAATTATAAATCATCATCCTTTTAAGTGAAACGTTTAAAAATTTTTTAAATTCTTTAAATTAAATTATTTAATGGAAAAGTTCATCCAAATTAAAAAAAAATTTAATTCTTTAAATTAACTTAAATTCAATTTTTACTAAATTTTTGTTAATTAAATTAATTTAAAAAAACCTTCAGCCCAAGGTTTTTAATTAAGGTCTAATTTTCAATTATTAAAATTTGTAATATGCAAGTTATGTATTATGCAAATAATTTACATTAATTAAATTAAATTAAGTTAAATTAATTAATTTGCTAATTAATTTACAGTAATAATTAAAATTGTTATAAAATTATTTTTTAATGTATTTAATTTATTTTTCAATTACTTAAATTAACTGCCCCGAAATTCATTCTTATTATATAATATATGGAAATTTGTAATTTTGTAAACATACTAAAACCTAAACAAATTATTTTTTAAAAAATAAAAAATTTATAACATTTTTACTAATCTAAAAAAAAATTAGACCATAACTGCTTTTCAATTTGGATTATTAAAAATTTAGTTGAAGAAATTATTTAGTCAGTTGAATGTTGCATTAAAATAGTTTAATTAACGAATTTTTTTAATTTTATTAATTAAGTTAATTTTTTTTAATTACAAACAAATCCTACTTATTTATTTATTTTAAATTCATATTTAGATTATTAATATAAAATTATTTGTATAAAACTAAAAGTAAATTTGTTAATTAAACTAATTACAATACAGAATCAATATATATTAATTAATTGTATTTATATTCACTAATTTAGATTAATAATTTAGTTTTATGATATTAATTATATATTAATTAAATTAATTAATGATTAGTACAACATTTTAATTTATTTAATTAAGAATTTATTTGAAATAAGAATAATTTGTTTTTATTTAAGATAATATTTATTATTAAAATTTATTTATATTTCAACAACATTTAAATAAAAACTCAAACTTATTTAATTAAATAAATTAAGTTATTAATTAATGAATTAAATATATTTATAATTTGTTTTTAATAGTATTAAAACTTATTTACTTAATTTTTTACAAACTAAAGTTATGTATTTAATTTAAATAATTAATTTGGTGGTTAATTAAATTGTTTAAATAATTTTATAAATTAAAACTTAATACAAAAATATTGTTCCATGTTAATTAGAAATAATTTATCTAATTTTTTTTACAAAATTAATATAATTTTTATTGTAATTAATAAAAATATTTTAATGAAAAATTAACTTGTTAATTAAATGAATTACAATACAATGTTAATGGACATAAAATAAATAAATAGGCAGATACTAATTAAATTTAGTTAATTAGAATTGATATTAATTTATTTTAATAAAAATATTTTATATTATTAATTGAATTTATATTTAAACATATTTTTTTATAAAACAATATTAATTAACTAATTTCTTTTATTATTGTATTTTTTAAATGAAGTTTATATTAAACCTAATTCAATTTTACTAATTAAATTTATTGCAGTTTAATATTAATGTGATTAACTAATTTAATTAAAATATTTTTTTATGAAATAATAATTAATTTTCTTTATTGATTAACTAAGTATATTTATTGTGTACGAATTAGTTAATTTATTTAATTAAACTATATGAAATACCAAAATTTTCGTACTTCATTTATGCAAATTAATTTTTTATAAATTAATACATAAATTCTTTATTTATTTAATTAATTATATTTAATATTTAATTTTTAATTACAGTAAATAATAACTTTTGTTTAATTATTTTATACTTTAAAAAAATTTAATAAAAAATTTTATAAAAATTATTTTCTTTTTTTATAAACTAATTCATATATATTTTACAAATGTAATTAATTATATTTCATTTTTAATTACACTAATTAATTATTTTTTCACAAATATTAATAATAAAATGCTTCAAATGAATATTTTTAAATTAATACATATATTTTTTATTTATTTAATTAATTATATTTAATGTTTAATTTTTCATTTCAGTAATTAATTATTTTTGTTTAATTAATTTATATTTTAAAAAAATTTAATAAAACAAAATTATAAAAATTATTTTATTTTTATATACTAATTCATATTAACATATTTTATAAATGTAATTAATTATATTTCATTTTTAATTACACTAATTAATTATTTTTTCACAAATAATTAAAAACAAATGCTTCAATAATTTTGTATTAATTAAATGCATTTCATAAATAATTTACGATTTGTTTCAGTTTTCATAAAAAAAACCTTTCATGGTGAAGAATAGCAAAGAAATACAGCATTTTTTTGTATTTGTTCACGTGAAACCCGCAATAATGCAAATTATATATTGTAAAAATTTGGAAAATTATTTACTTGATCTTAGTAACTTTTTAAACTTACACCCACCCTAACGTACACGCATAAGCATATGTATATTATTGTTTACGCACTCACTTGCGCTTTTGTATAAATACTTCGAATACACATACACATACATTTAAGTGCTTCCTGTTATTTTAAATTAGCAAAAACAAACACGAAGAAATTAAATTGTAAAAAATTGTAAATTTTGTTGTTAAATATTTGTATGCTTAATATCGCCAAAACAAAAACAAAAAAAATTTGAAAAAAAACAACAATATTTCGGTATTGTTGAAAAATGTTAAGTGCCAGCGCGCATTTTAGATAGTTATTAAATTTAATTGCATTTTTGCTAATTTTCTATTTTTGCCCGTGTGTAAATGCATAATCTATGTGTTCAGTGAGAGTAAAAAAAAAAATATAAATATGAAACACATAAATAAATAATTCAACAAATTAATTTAGATGTAAAACATTAACAAAACGGTTTTAAATGAAGAATTTAATTGTAAGTGGTTTGATTAGGATGTAAAACCAAAAACCAACACACAAGTGCAAACCACTGCATTAACGGTAATTACACACATTATGTGGTTAGATAAAATAATTTTGAAATAATTAGTTAGATAGGCTATAAGTTGCAGTTGCTGAAGGCTTATAGTTGTTATGCATTTATTAAAGGCTTTTAATTAATGTGTCAACCTTTGCTAAAGTTATTGAACAGCTTTCTCTATTATTATTTATGCTCTGCTTTATAAGCTTTTTAGAAGCAAACGCTCTACAGTATATACACGTTTATACATTTATTTAGTACTATTCACTTCTGCTTTTTCTCTTTTTTAAATTATCTCTTGTTTGCTCGATTAAGCAGTCGCGAAGTTTACAAGCCAAAACCATAGACTTTTCAAAGAACCATTTAGTTTAGTGTCTCAGCATTTTCTCAAAACTGGTTTGGACCTAAACCAAGCTGTCATTTGAGAGTAGTTTTAAAAGAAAGAAGCACAGCGCTTCAAATGAATTTTGATATTTTTACTGGGGTGCTGCCCCGAGTGCGCTTAAAAGAGCGATTCGACAGACCGTGTGAAGGAACGGTATATATATATCGCTCGCCGACGGTATATTAGAGACGTTACTCGATGAGGATCCGCGTCAAACGCAAGAAGAGCTTGCTTCAGCATTGGAAGTCACCAACCCAGCCATCGCAAAGCAACTAGTTGCGCTGGAAATGATTCAGAAATAAGGAGCTTGATTTGCTTATAACCTCAATACCAGAGGAGGCACGAAAAAGTGATTAAACTGCATGACAATGCTCAGCCTCACGTTGCCAAACCCGTTAAAACCTACTCGGGAATGCTTAAATGGGAAGTCCAACCCCATTTGCTATATTGTCCGATTATTATCTGTTTCATTCGATAGCATGAGGTCTGGCTCAGAAGCAGTTCCACTTACAACGAAAAATGGCTTGATTCTTGGATAGCATCAGAAGATCAATAGTTTTTTCGTAATGGTATTCGAGCTTTACCAGAAAGATGGGAACAAATTTTGACTAGCGATGAGCAATACTTTGAATAACTTAATTTCCTTATAAGAAAATTTCAATTTCAATAAAAACCGGCGAGAATTTAGTTTTTTTAAAGCCTAGAATTTATTGTAAATATATACATTTGTAAGCCTCTTTGAGCCAGTTAAGGTAACCTAGTTTTTGAGCAAGCAGGGAGGCCTTGAGAGTGCTGACACAAGTGCTTATGGCAGCCCATGTTCAGAGCCGGACTCGGGCATGAATCAGGAGTTCGTCTCCACTGAACCTGTTCGACCAAAAAAATTACTGCGTACCTGAAGAGCTACCAGGGTTTTAACAAGGCAGAGGTGAGACCAGTATTCCGTATAATCCGTTCAGGGGTTTCTTCGACACTTGTGTATACCCTGTGCATATTTGATGCTGCTCGCTGTATTGTTCCCTTATCGCTTTGTTGCCTCCCTCTGCTTCTCCCAGTGGAGGTTGTGTACGCTTTTTTAAGGTGGCATCTATTCGCCTCTTCACCGGAGTTTCATTAGGCGCGTAAGGCGTTTTTAACCAAACCCTCCTCTCCTGCAGCTCTTGGTCGGCGGCTGCGTATGACTGTTCGCCGCAAACCTACTTAGCATGGCTCGTCCGCTAGACTGATCATAGCCCTAAGACTTAGTTCATTGCAGTAACTTAATCGGTAATTGGATAAATAAACTGTTTTGATATTTTTGCTTGAGGCTATCTGTGTTTTAACCTGTTGGCGAAGTAGCTTGATATTCTTAAATTGGTTTCGAAATATATAATTTCAATCTTAAACACCATTTTCCTTGCTGCTAGATTCTTTCTATTTTTAGCCGGGAAAGAAATATTATATACAAGAACCAACTAATCGCAATTAACGATGGCAAGGTATTGGATGACAACAAAAACCGGTTTAGTATATACATAGGTTATTATATATGGTATTTGAAGTACATATCGCTCATTTGCTGCAAGACCGGCATAAGTCAAAAAAATCGATTTGCCAGAAAACGCGTTTAAAGTTTTCAACTGACTATAACCTTACACGGAAAACAGGAAATATATTCTCTTCTCAAGCGGAGCATATAAGAGGTATTCATATGAATTTTTCACTCAACATGAAGTGTGATATAACGAACAATTCTGCAGCATTAACTCAAAAATCACGTTTTTTGACTTATGCCGGTCTTGCAGCAAATGAGCGATATGCATGTGCTTCTTACTCCATAAATAAGTAGTCAAAGGTTAACTAAGTAAACTTATTATACAAAAGTTATTCTTTTCAACAACCACTGAGTCTCTGAATGCGTAAGTATTTGAGTCAAACAGTCATAGTTCTCTTTACTTCTCTTTACTTTGACGCAAAAAAGCTTTTATCCTTTAAATTTCGAACAAAATTAAAAACTACTTGAAAACTAAGAAATGCCCTTTCATTTCACAAACGCTTTGGACACAGCATAACAACAACTGAGTGCAAAAATTGTACAACAAACACTTACTCTCATATAATTTCCGTACTCTCTATGATTCGTGCGCTAATTCAATTGTTGCTCAACAACAAAGCAGGGCTAAGCAAATTTTTACAACTTTTCACTAATATTACTTTATTATTTGACCAAGCAGCGCTGACCTTTCTCCTTTTGACTTTGTTTGCTATTTCTGACAAATGAAATGCAAACGTCATTAACTTCAGAGAGCAATTCAAATTAACTGCATTCATTTGAAATAATTGTAACTTTTGCCACTTTAACATAGTTGCCGCGGAGTTATGCAAAGGGAAGTTAAAAAATTATTACAATTTGACATTGAGTTTGAGTGGTCGGCGCTCAGAGCATAACAAATTTGTTATTTTGAAAGAAAGAGAACTCAGCGTGAGAGCTGGTCAAGTTGGTGGCGAGAGAAATGTCAGACAAGTTTCTGAAATTAGCTTTCAAGTTATTTTATATTCTTACTATTATTATTAAAATGTGGCAATCTTTTCAGCGTTTGAGTTAAAGTATCTTTAAAATATGGCAACTCCGTTATCGTTTGAGTTCAAGTGTTTTTTTTTTTTTTTTTTTTTTTTTTTTTATATATATAACTATTTGGCAGGTCTTTTTGATTACTCATCGTAGGAACATCTCTGCTTCCGTGTTCTTTCTTCGATGTAAGCGATGTTAATTCTCTTTGAAATTCAGATCTCTTTTGATAGTTCAACGTGGTTCATATACTATATTCACGTCACATCAAAATTTCAATTGATTCTCAAATTTATACTACTAGTTCGTCCTATAGACTAGTTCTTTCGTTGTAAGTTTTATGATATGTTTGTGGCCCTCAACTCAAACAGGCCTAGCGAAGTCGGTGTTCTTAGTGCTTTTTGTATTGCTCACTGATTAGGAAAGCGGCTCTACTGTTCAATAAGAGGGAAGTTTCTACTATACTCTCTAACTTCTCATCGTAGGACTGGAAGAGATGTTCTTCCTTCATAGAAACTCATGTCATTATAGCTCCTAACGGTACTTTAAAGAGCCTAGGTTACCTTCAGTAGTCCCTTCATGATAGTAAATAACATCACTTTGGTTTCTAACGGTATTTTGAAGGCTATAAGTTCCTACAGGAGTCCTTTTATGAGAGTAAATTATGTTTCGGATTCTAACGGTACTTCGAGGTGAAAAAATTTGGAGAAAATTGTGGTGTTATATGACGAACCTTACTCTTTGTAGGAAAAACAATAATCACACGCTTTCCCTAAAATCCTTCCCTCCTTCTTTCTTCATGCAACATTATAAAAAAATATAAGAACCAAAATGTGAGTGTGAATTCTTCTCATTAACTCTAGTAGTTACACATGGTATGTTGCCGCTTATGTTGTCAATTTGCTTGCTTTTGTAGTTGCCACAATTGCAAGAATCCAACGCTGTTGTCACTTAAGTGAGTCAGCAGCTACTTTTTATGGTGCAACGCAATTATATTGTTTATGCATTTGTTGTTGTTGTTGTTGGCGAATTTTGAAGTGCCTAGCGTATGTGTGTGTGCGTGTGAAGTATGCAAAAGTTTAATTAAAATTCCTAATCAAAACTGCTCAACATTTGAATGAAAAATTAATTAAAATAGTTTTGTGTTCACACGCAACAGCAAATTTGGCAGCTTGCAACAGCAACAGCAACAAACACAAGAACACAACTCTCGTAGGCACAATAGAGTACTTTGTTTTTGTTTTTACATGCATTTATATTACAAATTTACATATATACATATTTAATGCGCATACTTGCATATGTCAAGCACTTGTGTATGTAAATACAACACACTCGAAGAAGATCTGGCAACTCGCAACAAAATTACGCACAGCCAGCCGGAGCTGCTGCGAATGTATCATATAAATTTAAACTATAATATTATATTATATGTGCTTTCCACAAATGACAGTTTGTTGCAGAAAATTTACTGTCTTTTCCTGCAAAATTTCGCAAGACTTGAGAGGTGAAGTCTTATGAATTTTCCTTCGCATTGGCAGCGCTTTTAAAGTTTACTATGCACATTTATGTGGCTAATTATTGTACGTGAATGTATGTATTCGCACTTGTTTTGGAATTTGCAGAACTTGCTGGACATAAACAGCGCGTTTCATATAAAAACTTTAAAAAATCAAAATAAAGATCGCGAAAACTTTGTACCATTATACCCATATACATATGTACTCTCATGCATAACAATATCCACTAGATCTCTCCAATAGAGTTGAGGTCTTCCTCTTCCTGTCTTTCCACCGGCGGATGTCGAATACTTACAAAGCTGGTGCGTTCTCATCCAACCAGACAGCTCATCGTTCCATCGACTGCGATAATTGATTGAAGAAGTGATAGGGTGTCTCCTTTTCTGAAACTTCTCGTGTTATCGAACGGCTCCGAGAGGTCGTTTGCAGTTCTAATGGAGCTTTGTGGGGTTTATCAACTTTAGTTTACACAGCCGTACTAATTTTGAGGAGATGTCAGACGTAGTGGCATAGAAACAGTGTTTTTCACTTTGTTGAAGGCGACTTTAAAATCGACTGAGTAGTGGCGCGTGCTGAGTTCTTTTTCAAGATTCTCAAATTTATACTAGTTCGTCTAGTGAATATCTGGTCGGTTGTTGATTTTCCAGGTCTAAAGCCACACTGATAACCCACAATCAGTTGGTTGACGATAGTCTTAAGTAGACTTATCTTGCTATAATTGGCGCAGATTGTGGGGCACTGCGAGGATATCTGAAAGTCAAATAACTTTTCCAATTCCAGTAAATGTGAAAATCTCACTAATCACGTTACTTCGTATATAATTTTCTACAGCAATATGGGCCGATGACGACGCCATTTGCTAATACATATGTATTGAATTGCCACTCCTTAAATTTTCCAATTTCGAAAAGGTTTAGCTTTAGAAGATTTTTTTTTTTATTAAAAAAAGTAATTTCGAGTTTTGAAGTCGGATAGTCATCGAAAAAAAATTAAGTTGCTTTCGTTTGTTCGCGTTGACCGTGAAGCCACACTTTTGATATAAATTGCCTATTTAAATTTAATTTATTTTATATTATTTTTCATTGCAAACAAACAATTTTCTTGCAATTTTAATTTTTGAGCATACATATATATTGTAAAAAAATTTAAAAATTGTTTGATCTTCCAAGTTATATTCTTCGAACAACCTCAAACAGCAAGGAGAGCAACTAAAACAACAAAATTACATGACAAAATTTCGCTCACCCACATGCACTACTTATACGAATGCCGGATGTAATAAAACATAATAAATTTTTACTTAACATAATAAAATTTAACATAGCACAACGTAAGCAAAACAGCATAAAATATAAAATAACGTAACATAATACAGAATAGCATAACTTAACAAAACGTAACATAACATAAAAAACAAAAACATAGCATAACATAACTTAACATAACATAAAAAACAAAAACATAACATAGCAAAACATAACATTCATAACATAACATATAATAATACTACTTAACATAACATAACATAACATAACATAGTATAACATAACATAGCAAAACATAACATTCATAACATAACATAGCATAACACTACTTAACATAACATAGCAAAACCTAACATAATATGACAAACCTAACATTCGTTAATCCAACCTAGCATTCTACAACATAACAAAATCTTCCACAACTTTACATGACATAACATAAGCTAGATGCATAAAAGTTAACATTTTTAAATATTTAGGAAATTAAAAAAGTATTAATATAAAAAATTACTATTAAATGTGTGTAATGAAATTGAATACGCATTAAATATCCAAATTGCTAAACCAAAACTAATAATTCAGCTAAATTAAACAAAATTAAAAAAAAAAATTAACAATATCGATGCAAAAAAATGTGAGTTAAAAGTAAAATTAAGTTGATGTTAATACAAAGTTGAAAATTAAAAAAATAAATAAATAGAAAATAGTACTAAACATACAACAACAACAAGTGTTTCATACCCAAGCAGCGAAAAAATTTAGTATAAAAAATTTATTACTTATATTTATAATTAAAATTATTCAAATTAAAATTAGCTTAAATTTTTGCTTTTGTAATAGTTTTTTTATATAAAAAAAATATTTTAAATTTATGCTTTTGTAAAATTTTATTTTTTTATCAAATGAAATATAAAAAAAAAATTTATTTTTTTATCAAAAAAAATTTATTGAAAAAATCGATTTCAGCATACATAAGCAACAACAACTAAACAGCTATAAAAATTAACAACTAAGATTTTTGGAAGTATTGACAGCTCTTTCGACACTTTTGCTTTTAAAACATGTGCAAAAGCGTCAGTAAAAAAGAAACAATTTTTTTTGCTTCATACTCTGAAAAATAGATTCCTTTTCCTTCTCTACGCAAATTTCTCCAAATATGAGCTCTTAATTCTAACGCGAAGGTCCTCCGCCATATTTTTTTTTCTATTTTTTCTTATTATCCGATAGAAAAAGTTCATAACACGCTTCCAACTACTCCACAAAATATCACATTACATAAATCTTATAGTAAGTGTTCCATTACGGCCTTTTGTAAACCTAGACACTAACGGCTGAAGTTGGATAATTTTCAGAATTTTTTTTTTAATTTTATAACTCAATGAAAAAATTAAAAATCACATTGCAGCACTCAACGTTTTTTTCTGACCCAAAATAATGTGAATGTATAAGCATAAATACCGTTACATATGTATGTAGGTATGTGCCTTCGGTGCCGTAATTGCTCCGAATTCCAAATATTCATTAAATTAGTGCGCTAAAGTGCCTGAAATAAATTGAGGCAACTAAATTCAATGACATAAACGATTTGTTTCAGCTTAATTAAATGATCGAATAACGTTTGATGGATTTTTCACAACAACAAAACACTTTAAATATTTGTTAACACAGCGTGAGCTTTTAAAATTGAAATTTAATTTCAAATCAATTGAGCTTAAAAGCGTTTTGAAATACTGTTACTTTGAGTGCAAATGCGCAACTAACGGGAAGTGAAAAATGTTAATGAATTCAAGTTGAAAAGTTTTATAGAAAATTATATAAATTTTAGTTATTTAATAAATTTTAGAGCGCATAATCGTTGGAGTATTCTAAGCTTGAACAAGCCTGCGAAAAATATTCGAAAGTATGTATGAAGTATTGTTTTCGAAATATCAGGTGTGCTATTTCTTGATTTTGGATGCAATTTTCTTGCCAGCGCCATCTATAAGCTCAGTTGAAAGCTTATTTCGACGCGCTAACTGGAACACAACTTGAGTGAAACTCTATTTTTTGACGTGTTCAAATATTTCTACACTTTATATCAGTTAAGTTACGTTATACTGACCGGTTGTTACGCCATATATAGACCTACCGGACTTTAGTCAGCGTTCGAACCTTAAGAGCGACTTGATAACTAAGTTTGATGCTTCATCTAAGTTGTCCCTTGAACTGCGTAGCTCCTAGACTTCTACGAAGAGTTTTAGATATTGCTTGACAGAAGTAGAAATATGAAATGATCTAGCGTCTCTGCCATACCTACTTCCCTGCGTTTTCTGTATGTATCATCATTACTTATGTCCACTAAACTCGCATGTGACCAGTAGTTTGTGACCAGTCATTAAGCCAACAACTGTAGTGCAGTCCTTTCGAGACCGATTGAGTAAAAAACGTGTGTTGTTTTCTCAGGCACTCTGGCATATGTCTTACGTTTCCATCCAATATTCCATCTCCCTTGATAGGTCTGTCAACCATTTCGATCATTTCATGGTATATCGTTTTAATGAGTTAGTTTGGAACCAGTTGGCACTTTTGACAATCTTATCAGCTATTTCATTTCACGGAATTTCCTTGCCCTGAAATCCAGTACATGTGCAGCCGCTTTCCAGCAGCCGCTACAATTACCACCTCCTTACTTTCAAGGACATTCGCTAAGGAAATGCGATGAGATGCCTTACTATGGATTTGTATATTCTTTATGATATTTCCTGCGTTATTTGTTACCTCAGCCGCTTTCTTGACCGAAAAGATATTGCAGTATTTGGAAAGCTCGATTAGAGATTCAGCTTCGAGCAATAGATCCAAGAGCAATAGATCCATTAGCCATATTTGAACCCGACGTCGAGGTATGCTGTCAACCAAGTTCTGAGGATGCGATTGTGTCTCCTATGAGTCTTTCAACCTCTTAAAAAGCAAGTTCCCATTTGTTGGAACGGCGAAAAGATCGATAAATCTTATCCAAATATTGCAATAAATGCTCAATAGGATTTAAATCAAGGCTTTGGGCAGATCAATGTAGGAGCTCTATCGATTTTTAATCGAAATATTATTTCTCAACCCAACATGAATATTTAGAATGATTATCCAGCTGGCAAACAAAGTTATCTTGAAGCCCATTTTTTGCGTTGTGGCCTCTAAATTAGTATTCAGCATCTAAGCGTAGGTCTCCCATATCATTTTGCCTTCGACTATTACCAAATTTGATCAACACTGTAAACAAAACAACTTCAAAGAAAAATATTTCCACCTCCGAACTGTATGGTGCTATAACCATATTCTTAAATTCTCACCTGAATTTTGCGATCCGAAACACTGACCTGGAGGATCTGATGTAAAAATCGACTGAAACTGTCGGGTCTTTCTCGCTTCTCTGATTATTTTAGTTTCTTCACGAGCAATGGTTGCCTTTGATGGATCAGGCCCATTTTTCTCGTAATTTTGTATCAGTTTTAGAATTAGTCAATGCTAATTTTTGTCGATTTTGGCATTTCACCAAATGAAACCTTACAAGCGTTGACTAAAAATATTTATTGAAGTTTAAGCTTACTCAAGTTTATTTACTGATATTACAAATTATTTTTTCATATAGTTGGAAACGGAATAGGAATATTTCTCTCCAATAATAAGAAAAATTAGATAACTGTAAAGCGGAGGACCTTCCCGTTACAATTAAGAGCTTCTTCTTGAAGAAACCCCTCTAGGTTTACCAACTAATTTTTCGTTGTGCAAAGCTGAAAAAAAATATTATTTTTTTGACATTGAGGTGGGACGCAAAAAATGTTTATTAACATTAGGGTGGAAAAAAATTTATGTTTTTGCAATTTTTTAATAGTTTAAGTTTTAGAAAAAATATTCATAGTTTATTAAAAAATATGGTGGGGTAGCCATAATTTCGTCGCATACTGTATGGTTGTTGGCTTGTGAGCTGCGTCGGGCGGAACAATTTATCAGACAATATTTTTTTTTTCTTTTTTAAATTCAACTCAGATACGAGTATAATGATTTCGTTAAAATTGCTATGATTATCTTCCATCTGCATTTTTTAACTCAATTAATTTTTTTTTTTTCTAATACAGGGGTTTTACAACGCTTTATCTTTAATTAGCATTTTTAGACAATCAAGAACAGTAAAAATAAAAAAATTAAAGCAAAAATTCACAAAGTAAATATTTCTTTAAGGAAAACGTGTGACTTTTGTATGTAGTTTGTATGTAAATAAATGCCGTTAATTGAGACGCATTGTCAGTTTTATATGTATGTATAAAGTTTGTAAGATAATACTCACCAAAAATATTCACTACCACAAACACATGCTATATGATGTATATATTACATATATATAATGTATTACAATGTGTATTTGGAACTGTGTTTCACTTGTATTAAATACACAAAAACGTACCAACAACTAAGAGAAATCGGGAAAATCAACACGCTAAAATGTTCATGAAGCATATATTTTTATTAAAAATTAATTACAATTTAATTAAATATTGAAATATGCTACAACACGGTATAATTTTGTTACTTAGTAGATAAAGAAAAAATCAATTTAAAAAATATTAAAAATTATAAAAAAAACATAAATCCAATTGAATATCCCTTAAATAACTGTTGCAAAGAAAGGCAAACAAATAAATGAAATTTAACAAACAAATGCTCTCATTGGTTGTGTTTTTAGGTAAAGAATTATAAGTGTAGAAACTAGGTGGACAGTTTTTGTCATTTGTCATTATTTATTATTTATTTTTTTAATTTATTATTATTATTTCTAAATTATTATTTTTTAATAAAAAATGATTTAAAATAAAATAAAATATATTTTATTTTTTTAAATAACATATGTATATTTTTATTTATTTTTTGATAAAATATTTTCATTAAATATAAGAAAAATATAAATATAAAATAAAATTTAAATTAAAAAAAATAATAAAAATAAAATAAATAATAAAAAATATTTTATTAAAAAGTAAATAAAAATATATTTTATTAAAAAAAATTAAAAATATATATCATTATTATAATTATTTTGTCAAAAAAATAAAATTTTTTTTTAAATATTTATTAATAAATAATAACAAAACACAGTTTTTTATAAATCAATAATAATAAAAATGACATTAAAAAATAAAAATATATATTATTATACATTATTATATATTTTTATTTTTTAATAAAATATTTTTTTATTTATTTAAAATTTAAAGATTTTTTTTCATATTTGTATTTAGTTTTTATTAATTTTAAATTTTTACCTTTCCGAAAACCTTCCCCAAAAATATAATAAAACAAAATGAAAAATTTTATGCAAAAAAGTAATTAATGAACAATTAAATTTTTGTTTTTGCTGTATTTGTAAATAAATATCCACTAAGTGTGCAAGCGTGTGAAACCGTGTGCTAAGGTATTTTTTAAAGAAATCTAGTCGTAAGCGTAAATTAATAACTGCCACGAAAAAGACAAAGAAACTGTACTAGTTTAAACCAATTGTAGCATACCAAGCATATTGCGAAAGGCCTGATAACCAACACACACACACACACACACACAAACCAAATAGCTGCGACAAAGCATGACAAGTCAACACTAAGGTTAGAAAATCAATTACAAAACAAAAAGGTTTGACATAAACAAATAAATTTAATGCAAAGTAACAACAACAAAAATGTTAGCACGACTGTAAATTAAATAGCAAACCTTAAAATAATGTGTTGCATAGTCACATACAATTACAACAATTATATAATTAAGGCCATGTAAAATAGCAAAGCAAAATATTCAATGAATTTTATTAGATAAAATAGTAAAGAATTGCATTTTAGATAAAAAAAAATTAAATTACATATTGTTCAAAATGGCAAGTGTATGGGTGGAGATGGTTTATTGTTTTGATATTTTTAGTTTATTGTAACAATATTAAAAATTTATATCCAATAACTTGATTTATTGTGTTTTAGCAGAAAACATATTTTTTTAATTATTACCTTTACTAAAAATGATTCACATTATTTTTCATTAATTTTTTTTCACTTTTTTTAAATATTTAATATGTATTTCAAATTAATTTAGTTTAAAAATTAAGCGAATTTATAACTTTATTTATTGTATTTCATCATACAAACGACATTGAAATATTAAAATAATTTAATGCTGTATTATTTTTTCTTTTAATTTTATTTTTGTATATGCAAATTGTAAATTACCAAATTAGGTAAAAAAAAGTTGTTATTTTTTCGCTTCGTACTCTAAAAATCGGTTTGACAGACCACTCTAAGAAATGCTCCCCAATTATGAGCTCTTAATTTAACCGGACCCGGTCCCGTTAACGCTTTTATATTTTTATCTTATTATATGGTAAAAAAAATTTCTATCTCGCTTCCAACTTCTAGGAAAAATATTGTGGTTGTTATAAAAAATTGTATGTTTTTAAAAAAGATTTAGAACAATTTTTTCGTGAACCTAACTCTTTAAAAGATATCAACGGTTAAAATTTAATTGTTTGAAAAAGAAAAAATATTTTTTCTCATGATTTTTAAATAAAAATGTTTAAAATAATTTATTCAATCTACGGTCTGCCATTAGGTCACCGCAATCAATGTAGATCACTTCAAGATATTTTAGGCAGTTGCAATAATTAGAATCTTAAAACCGTACAGCCTAAAACATTTCCTCTTGATTTTGAATATTTTTAAAACCCTCGTGTACCTTATGTTAATTTACAAAGAGTCAAGACTCTAAGATAGAAAAGCCAGCACAATAAATTTTATAAAATTCACCTCAATAGGCCTTCATTAGACGCATTACGTCCCTAGCTGGTAACCAAATTAAGACCTCCAGCAACTCGGTGTATTGATCCAGTGTTTTTCAACACCATCTGTCCAATGTCTCTTAAGAATATGTTCCATCCCATCCAGTTGAAGGCTGGGCATTCGTATGGATAATGTACCAGCGCCTCATCAATATTCGCACAAACGCTCTGCATTCCGCCGAATCCAGAGTTCAAATTAATTTGTAGGTGGAATTTTAAGGATAGGTGCCCTGTGAGGACCTTTACAATATTTCTAAGTTCCCTATTGCCTAGAAGTAAAACATTTTTGGTCCCCAGACCCGAAGCAAACCAGCTAGATGGTTTATAGACTTGCTGGTTAGAGTAGAAACCTTCTATTATATACACAGTTTCGGTCTGAAAGACTGATTGCGACAATTAGTTTAAAGCTATCTTCTGTGTATGGATTACTAAAGAAGAAGCTCGCTGTTGTTTCTATTTCATCATTTGATCCGTCGGTGAATATGTAGATTTCGCCATTCTTCTCTATTGGGCTCTATTGGGGAATGAAAACTGTGTATTTAACTGCTCATGTGTCTGCTTTTCTTGGTCGCATTATCAATACAGGCCTGATTCATTAACAAGGTCGAGTATGATACAAAGCCCGTATTGCCGCCGAGTCCGGCCCAACTGGCGACTGGCCTCATACTTCACTTGTATATGTATAAGCCGGAAGTAGAAGATAACATTCTGTAACATTGACGTAGTTTTCAATATGTCCGTATACTCCAGCAACCAGACTTGACTTAAAAACTTTCTGGTTTCATTTCGGTTCACAATCAATAAAATAGTCTACAGTCTTAATAACGATTATCAATTACAGACTGGAACCGCGATTATCCATTTGTTGCTGAAATTATAAATGTTTATGGGTATAGCGTATCCTTTTTAATTTAATTCAACAGAAGTTCAGTCGGTTTTCTGGAGTTCTGAACAGTAATGGTCAGTTTGTATATATGGTTGTCAAGTTAAAAATCATACCAGATGCCAATTGTTGTCAAGAATGTAGTAGAATATAGTGTTTCCATTAACCCTGGATGGGACGTCGTCATTGTTATTTGCGAGTTTTTCATGTATGCTTTCTTAATGGTTTCAATAATCCAATATTTTTCAGAAAAATTGATGATTATCCCAGGATTCCGTGTTCGTTGCTACTTTGGCCTATGTTCCTGCTATTAAAATAGTTTATAATTCGAGCCGCTTACTCCAAGACAGGTGCCGCTGTGGCCGTCACTAGCATGTGAACAGATAATACGACCTCCCTGGCAGAAGGCGCATATTGTGTTATGTGGTTTGTTTTAATTTCGGTAGCAACCTTCTACTTTACAAACTTGGAGGCCAGTAGCTAAGCAATCGCCGCTATCGTTCTCAGGACCATTATACTAACAGAACCCCCTCATCATATCAATTTTCGAGGGAAATCCAGAAAAATTGCGACACCTTAATATCAGCTCTCATGAGTCTATAGTTTAAACACCTTGCTTCTCAATTCTTCAGCTTTCCAGAAGAACTAGCGGAAATCAATATAAAGCTAGAGTCGTGGTATATTCGGCATTCTAAAAGCTTTGTAGATAGATGAGGGCTTCACCCATTTCACAGCATTTTTCATCGATAATTTGGGCTTAAATAAGTTAACAATCTTTGGGTGAAAGCACAAAATTTGAACGAGTTCCCTTGGTAGGAACGTAGGAAAGGAAAAATATTTGACCAGTGACCTGTGGTCGATAAGAGGAAGAGGAGGGACATGCTTGAATTATTAAGGTTTGAAAACAGATTATCTCGATTTCCGGCCAAACTACGGAACCTAAAAAAAATTATATGGCAAAGCTGTAGATGATGAAACGAGCTACAACTTTTGGACATAAACTGAAACTTCTATCTCAAAAATGCATATAAACAAGTTAGAGTTTTTTATTACTTAAGATTCACTACATCATATTGTATATGTAATATTATCAATAAGTTTCTGCTCACCAATATATAACCATTTTATAACCAAAACCCAATGGATTCCATTAATATCGTTCTTCCTTCGCCTAAAAACTTATCAAAGGTGATGTTACATTAGCTTGCATTTTAAGTGACGATATACTTTGCTATGCGAAATTGTATCGAAAAATGCGAGCAAACACCCTATCAAGCCATTCAAAACCTATTTTTTTATTTCATCCATCTATTATGTCGAGGCAGTAAAAATACTTAAAAAATATTACAAAATTTTTTATAAAAATATATTTATTTTTTTATATTATTTTATATTGTATTTTTATATATATTTTTTTTAGTTAGTTATATTATTTTATATTATATTTTTTAATTAGTTAGTTTCGTTCTCCATCCGCCCATACCGCACATTGTTGCACTATCACAGCTCATGCCGTTGCAACTGTCAACTTAATACATACACGCCGTACAACCACGCATACATGCATGCATACATACATACATATATGTACATACACATAAACGCATATAACCACATACCATACATATACATATATAGTGCATACATAGCAGCAGAACATAAGCATGTAAATCTATATTCGTATAAATATATATATATATATATATATGTCTGTATTTCCATATGAAAACCGATTAAAGACGCAGAAACGTCAGCAACGTGGCGCCAAGTTAACATTTGTGTGTAAGTTGTATTTATACTTGTAGTATAAAATTAAATTAACTAATTACTAATTACTGCTAAGTAATGTATATTGAAATTCAGTAATTAAGCTAGTTATTTACTAAAGAAAAACTGATGAAAATATTAAAAAATCTGAAAATACTATCTACAATAAAAATAACAAAAAAATAATACTTTTAATGAGTAAAAGACAAATTATGTAATATAATATTTTGGTGAATTCCAAATAATTACAGAAGAATGCAAGTATTTGTAGTTATGTAAGTAATTTTAGTAGCTAAGGCTTGGAAGCATTACTGCAATTAATTATAAATGTAAATAGTTAAATTAAAAAAATAAATAAATAAATAAAAAATGAAAAGTGAGAAATTAAATAAAAACTTATCACACACACACACACGTTTAATCCGCAAATTCTTTTTTGTTCAAACACATTTTTTGCTTTCAAATAATTACGTGCAACACATCCAACGAATTTTATTTGAATTTTTATTTACAAAAATGTTTTCACACACACAAATTAATGCTAGAAATTGTTGAAATATCAACAAATAAGCAAAAAAACCAAAAACAAAATCAAATTTATAACACAAATTAACACACGAACGTCGCCTGCTTAACCTCACTTAAACTATGCCAAGCAGTTGCGCAGTCAAAAAAGTTGTATGTCTATGTATAAGTTTAGTGTTAATGTAAGTGTGTACACAATGCACTGCAGTCGCCATTTAGTGTAAACTTAAATATAAATTTAATAATAAATCGTTTTAATTGCAGCGCGAAAAAAATTTTCAAATTTATTATTGGCACAAAAACCAAACACCGTGAAGATAAAACGACAAAAACCAACTAACAATCACAGCAAAAAACAATATTCATATTCAGTACACAAACGATAAAAAATCGATATACAAAATTTTC
The DNA here is from genome assembly GCA_037783105.1 of Bactrocera zonata. Lineage (NCBI taxonomy): Eukaryota > Metazoa > Arthropoda > Insecta > Diptera > Tephritidae > Bactrocera > Bactrocera zonata. The sequence continues at coordinate 151,246 of JBAWJQ010000299.1, read as the reverse complement.
ATAAGTTATCGAAAAATCGATATACAATATTTTCATAAGTTATCGAAAAATCGATATACAAAATTTTCTATTACAATATTTTCATATAAGTTATCAAGCTTTTATTTAAATCAAAATTATGCTTTGATCTCTAGATTGTGTTAAATTAAAAAAAAAAAATAAAATTTTGTAAAATTTAGTAAAATATATATTTTTTTCATATTTTGGCACTTTTTTACCATCTACCATGACTTGAGACATAAAAGCATTGTTATTCTATATTTAATATTTTATTAAATAGATAACGATTTCCTTTTCGAAATTATTTGGGACATTTTCTAAAATACCAAATATTATTGTAACCCAAGACGCTCCCACGGAACCATCGACTAAGTTTTAGTTATTGGGAGGGGCAGGACATTTAAGTCGCCTCTATTGTGCAGACTTACAAACGAATAATTTGTTGAAAAAGTCTAAGTTTTGCTATTACGAATGCTGACGCTTTGCTAACAGCTTTCCATTTATCAAAATGGAAATTATCGTCCGTAAAACTACCTCAGAGTGTGGTTTTTAGTTTTTCCCTTGTATTTTGTCAGAGTTTCCTATATACTCTGCACATGTCGGACTGTTCGGACTAATGTCATTGTGGTATCTGAAAGTTAGCTTCTAAAGCAGCCACTAAGCAGTTCACTAAGTATTGGGGCTCAGATGAAAATGCAGGTCCCCATATCGTATGTTGATGAGGAATTCCACCGCTTCCTCTCCTCTACCTTTGGCGATACTGTTTTAGGTGCTGATAGCCGATATATGCCCTCAAGTTCATCTACCTGGATGCCAATTGACGCTATATTGGATAATACTTCAGCAGCGTCGGTTAATATATTATAGTACGTGGTGGGTTCAAAGAGTAATGGGGATTTTCGTATTTTGAAAACAAAAATCTCCATTCGTCTACAATAATATTGTCGCGTTCAAAATAGTCACCATTTTATATTACACACTTTTTCCAAGCGCCAAAACACTTGAACTCAAACACTCCAACTCTATTTTTGGGCTGTAGCTCTTTTAGCAATTTCCATCTGTATTGTAAAACCACAGCTCTTAAATGTTATCTTTATTTTTAGAAGTAGGGAAAAATTATACAGAGTCTAGTCTGGCGAATATGAAGTCATTCTTAAGAAATGGCATCTTCTCTAATATACTTCTTTGGATCCCCAGTTACAGCGGAATCGTCGAAAATTGCTAGGGATGACAGCTTTGCCACAATTTCATCAAATTGAAATTGGTCGGTATTCCATTGTTTTCATGCTCTCCAGCACTGATGCGCCTATGACCTCGTGAGCTCGGCAAACGCTAGTTAATAGCCAGTACTTGTGCGGCTGTGAGATCTCCCAGGCCCAAAGTGAACCTTAAGTGGTCCTTTGAACTACTTTCTCATAGCAATCTTGCTCCAATTGTAGGTGTGCTGACTGAACACTGTCCAATGGGTTCACACGCAGTGTGGCTAAATATTCTGTCGTACGTGTTTTTTGCTTAAGCGGTAGATTGGAATCGTCTTGTCACTTTCTCCTCTACTACCCAGCTTTTGCCAGACTGACATTGAAATATCTCGGTAGACACAGCTTCAGTAAACCTAGCAAAGTGCCTGTGGTTGATATTAGCCAGATTAATAAATTTAGTAAGGTCGAAACTTTTCCTCGACTTATGAGGATATGGTATTTATTTTTCGGATTATTTTTTGGTGTCACACGTAAGACTCATCTCCAAAATTTCGTTCAAACAACAATATTCTCACAGTTCAGCACGACAAAAACTCTATAGAGCGAGTAACTCAACTTTTTTGAGAGTAGCTTATGTATGTATGTAAAATATATGCGTCACTACTTTTTCGATTCGATATTTTTTCCCACTAGTGTTGTAACGGTTTGTAGCTTAGTACTTTTGGCTTCTAATTTTTTAAAGAGACTATATTATGTCTTTGAATTTTTCTGCCATTTTGGTCGAACAAAATCTAGTTCTCCCCCTATTTATCTAAGGCAAACAAAAATATGTATCTCTTAGGTTTCGGTATGGACACTCTTTTGAAACTTTAAATGAGAACTTTATCCAAAACAAGTGATTTTTAGAGACTCTTGAAAAAATATGAAGACCAAAACGCTGCAAAAACGAACAAAAGCTGTATATTTCATAGAATTTAGCTTTCATAGAAATATTAAGAGTGTCCATTGGTCTCATGGAGTAAGTGCGGTGCAGTACATAATTTGCGGTTAAACTTAGCCATAATATAATGCCCCTAAAAATGCTGATCGGCAAAGGTATACATTTAACCTTAGAGAATCATATTCAAAGTTTTGAACGACAGCTTTTTTAAGAGTTTCTAAATCAAATTCCTAAAACGTTCGAATAAAGAATTTGTAAACTTTCGACATAAATATTTTTATTTTTTTTATTTTATAAAAGTTTACATAACAATAAAATTATTACATAAACTATAAATAACGCAGCGCTAGCATCGGAGGCTTTCGGCTGAGACATAAATAAATTGGCTAACATGTTAAGAATGGATAGAGAATTTTAATTACCACTTTGACAAAAGTAAATGTTCTAACGGAATATTAAAAGTCGCGTCAAGTATCGTAAAGGATGACTACACCTCATGGACCTAGTAACAGAACTCCATCTAGTATCACAAAGAATCAAAATTGGTCTATACCATAACTAACCTATACCTAACCTATAACTAACCAATATCTAACCTATACCTAACATAACGAAATGTTAGCTTAATTATCATAAAAATAATTCAAGTCTGAATTATTAGAACTAAAAAATTATATACCGTTATCTAAAACAAGTCATGGTGCCAGCGTCAGGTTTTTACTTTTATAATTAAACTTATTTTGTACACTTGATTTAACATTCCAACTGAAACCAATAAATAACCACCAAAGAACCACTAAGCATATTTCTTTATATTAAAATTGCACTTTGTTGAATATATTGTATTAAAAAATAGATTCGAAACCAAGTCAAATGTCAAAACAACAAAAACAATAAAAACTCAATCATAAATAATTATGCATATGAAGTATACACAAAAAACCAAGAACCCGATGCACTTTACGGGGCATTGAGCAAATGAAAACAACAAATATGAAAAAATGAAAACTACAAATACAAATAAAAACAAAAACAACACAAAATGAGATAAAACCCCTGATTTCGTTTTTTTATTAGAACATTTAAAAAATGCGTAAAATGAATAAAATCGAATGTCTTCCAAACAAAGGTCGTCTTTTTGTAGTGTCTGCGTATTGCCAAATACACTGAGCAACAACTACACGCAATAACAGCTAACAGCAACGGTGAACACGGTTTAATTGACAACAAATTGCATACAACTAACTGAACAATTTATATAATTGCAAGCAAAATGCTAACAACAACAAAACATTCAAATCAAACCCAAGCGACTGTCAATGAGGCAGTAAATATATACACTACTACACTGTGAGAAATGAAAAACTACAAACAAAATACATATTTGGGTGAAATGTTCAAAAATTATTGTTATACAATAACAAAGCCAATGCATAAACATTCGTAGCAAAAATTCATGCATACATACATACATATGTATATTGAGTATGTGGTTCACATGCAAATTCAAGGCGCTTTAAAATCTAACTGATCTTTTTGTACTGATTAAAACAAATACCAGAAATTTAAGTAAAAAAAATATACTTTTATTTTTGCAAGTAGCTAAAACCCCTTAAAAGCACAAATATAACTGTTAATGCGCTTTTGCAAGTTTGGCGTTTAATTTACGGAACTCAACGGTATTTAAAAAGTATACGAGATATATCCACGCTTTAAGCACCTTAGTGTATCTTACATATATTTTTCATGCGGATTACTTCTACAAGAAAATTACAAATTTTTAGTCACAATTTATCTATACCAATTTGTAATTTTCCTGAAAAGTGAAAGCTTGTGATGAAAGCTTAAAAGCCTAGTCGTTAATGTCCTTCGTTATTACAAAAATTCAATTTTATAAATATGTATTTACATGAACTCGTGTTGATACAAAAATATTTTGAATTAAAGCTTCAAAGCTCTCCGGTGAAAGCTCTGGAAAGAAAGCTTAAGATAAAAAGTACAATGTCGCACCAAGAGGTCAATATCGCAACGCAAAATATTTATTTTCAATATATTTTGAATTAAAGCTCTAAGGACGTACTGGTGAAAGCTCAGCGGAAGTACACAGTAGAAGAAAGCTCAAGATAAATATGAAGACAATATCGCCTAAAAGCACTTTTTGTTTGAATATGAATTTGGATGAAAGCTTACAGGTATAATCGTCAAAGAAGTTGATGCCTCCAAAGCCGTACTGAGGAAAGCTCAGGCAAGAAAACTTAAGGTAAAAAGTACAATGTCTAAGCAAGAGGGCAATATCGCCACGCAACGAGCTTTAAACATTTTTTTATTGGAATAAAAGCTTACAAGCCTAGTCGTCAAGCAAGTTAATGTCCATCGTTCTTCAAAGAATTAAATTTTACATAATTTTATTTACACGAATTTCGCACTGAAATCAACATATTTGATATTAAAGTTACAAAGCTCTACTGGTGAAAGCTCAGCGCAAGTAGGCGAAAGCTTAAAATAAGAAGTACAATGCATAACTATACGAGCAATATCGCCACGCAAACAATTTTGAGCATACTTTTTACTTGAAGCACGTAAAAAGCTTGCGTGTGAAAGTGATAAATACTTCAGGTGAAGGCTACTGCTAAATAAAATGTAAACTTGAATTATAGATTATTTGCTTGAAGCTTTTATGGTACAAGCTTGTTGATTGTGAATGCAATATTTGCAATAAAGACCTGATTTAAAGTTTGGGGAAAAAAGTTTCACATAAAGCTTTTTGCCGGTGTCAGAGAAAGCAAACAAGCAAAAATATAACTTTGATTTACTGCTTTCATAAGATTGTACTTTATTTGTATTTATATTTCAACTTTTTGTTTACTGAGTTAAAACTTTAGTTGCCTTTATAGCGACAAGCTTTTATATTCATCGCTAAAGCTTAACCAATAGCTCACTGCATAGTGGATTTTTATCAGAGCTTTTATTTCGCCCAAAAAATTAATGTTTTTATAAATCAAACTTAAATGTCGTGAAGTTTCAGCTTTAAGCTCTCAAAAATTTACTGCTAACTTTCAAAAGCGCCACAGTTATATTATTGCTTTAAATACCGTCATGCTAATTACTAATTGGATGAGTTTCGTAAATATTTCCCCGCAATTTTTTAGACTTGTACTGAAAACTACTAAAGACCGAAGAAAGCAGCTAATACTTAAAATTTTTAGGCTAGAATTCTTTTCGCGCCACTTTTACAAATAATACTGCAAGTATTTTAATTTAAATATATTATATATATATTATACTATATACATGTATTTATAAGGAAGTATGTGTGAGAGAGTATGAAATTTAAAATCAAATGCAACCTTGTCTGCTATTTGTCACAACTCTTTTATTTGCAACAGATTTTTTCAGCTACGCTTTTGGCTGAGAAAACTGTATACAACTTGTATATCACGTCCATTTTTTCAATGCTAAAAAAATATAGTGCTAAACTATAAAGTAATATAAAAACCTATAAATACACTACACTTCTGCTTACGCTATCATTCATACGATCTTATATGCCGTGAATTCACATAAAATCACCCTTTATTCCAATGAGTTTGACAAGTCATAGTAAAAAAATACAAAATAAGTACTCTGTAAATTAGTTTTTCAAATTAAAATATTTGTCAGGAGCAGTTTTGTTATAAAAAAGGGATTCATAAATTATTTTGAAGCTTTTTATTCCATAGTGCTTTAGTCAAATTAGTGAACTACAAGTGAGTGTTCAGTTCTCTTTCTCGTATCATAGCTTATTCGATAGTGCTTTCGAGAGTTTTCGAAACTTCAGTCAACATAATGAGCCACAAGTGAGTTCCCCGTGCTCTCTCTGTACTTTCTGTCATATTTAATAATAAGTTTTGCAAAACCACTAATCTTGCGCAATCTTTTTCAATTTATACTGTAATGAAAGCTCATAGCTGCTCATTTTTGTATAACCCAAAATCCAGATCTCATAATAAAGAGATAGTTTTTAATAATGAAGATAGCTTCAGCATTTGTTAACTGATAAATTCATGAATATTCTTCAATATTTTGTCAAAAAGCTCAGCACGTGAAAGCTCAGTGATATGAAATTTTGAAAATACTTTTGTTTTTCGAATTGTTTCAAATTGCTATGCATTTCCCTCAAACTTTCACTTAATTTGGATTAATGTGAAAACTGAAAGCTGTTAGATGCATAGGAGTTCGGTGATATCACATTTCTAAACATGAAAGCTCTGTTATATCAAATTTCAAAATTTTTATTTTTAATTTTTTGCATTTCTTTGAAACTTTCTCTTTCAAAATTTTTATTTATAATTATTTGCATTTCCCTGAAACTTTCATTTAATTTGGTTAAATATGAAAGCTCAAAGCTGCTAATTGCCAATCCCGCATAAAAGCTTAGTGATATCACACTTCCGAAATAATTTTTATAATATAAAATACTCATAAAAACTCTGCATTATTTTGAAACTTTCACACAAATTAGGTTCTAGCCCCGCATAAAAGCGCAGTGATGCCAAATTTCGAAAACACATCTTTTTTTATAATATTCTCATACAAACTCTACGCATTACTTTGAACTTTTCATATACAATATGCTATCGTGAAAGCTCAAAGCTGTTAAGTGCCAATCTTGCTTTGAACTTTTCACATATAATATGCTATCGTGAAAGCTCAAAGCTATTTAGTGCTGATCTTGCTTTCACTAGTCGTTAGAAATTTATTACTACAGTAACTAATTTTCCAAAGCTATTTCTGTTATTATTAAAATATTCATCGTAAATTAAAAATAAAACAGCTTTACGCTAGAGTCAAAGCTTCTAAGCTACTCCATTTCGTAACAATAGAAAAGTCAAATGTACCGTAATTTTTTAGTAGCTTCTACAACACCAAATCGTTTATCAACTTGCTATAAAATTGCAACAGTTTTTCTTTGAAGTTCAAAAGCACTGAATTTACCGTTATACATTCCCGCTTGAAATCAACACCTTATACAACATCAATAATAATAAAAACGAAGAAAAATCATAGCAAAATATACCATAATAATACGAATATAGTCGAAAATACCGAAATGTATGTATGTATAAATGTAAAGAAAGAGCAAATAATAAATTTCTGCTTGCCAACAAGTAAATCTTAAAAGAAATATATAAATACAAAATATGATACTTAAGAAAATATTTATGCAGAACCAAAAAAAAATGCATAAATTTGTGGCAAATGTCATTGAAGCGGTTTCAATTTTAATGACTAGAGTTAGTATGATTCCAAAGTGAAGAAAACAAAAAACGTAAAGGAAATTTACTAATTAAAAACTATGCATAAGCGACAGGCAACTATTTAGCAAGCTGAATTCTAGCTAGAAGTACATAAATTAAAATCATGAAACTATATATGGCAGCACACATAAGCGAATACATACGCTTAAAGATATTGAGCCTTTACAAGAATTTTCCTTTTTTCGTAGGGTTGTGAAAAGCTACACAGAACACATTCCATGTTCGATATTTTTCAATATTGAGCCGATAAAGTTCTCTTTAAATCTGTATAAATTTATGACAGTTTAAATTTTCAACAAGTATGAACAAAAAATAACATTTCAAAACTGCTTACAAGTAAAAGCTCCCATTTGAATGTTTTGGAGCTTCCAGATTAAAAACGCCGTTATGAAAGCTCTGAGGCTACACGAAATGCTGGTACCAAGGTGGAAAAAAATTGCATTACACGTGCATGTCTATGTATTTCAAGAGCTTAGAAAGCTTTTTACCGGATATTGATGGCAACAGCTAGTTTCGGAGATTATTTTCTTCGTACATCAAAAAAGTATGTAGTTATTTTAAAAATCTTGAAAAAATATATTGCATAATACTCTTGAAAAAAAAGCATTGCATTATTATTAGAAAGCTTTTTACCGAATATTGGTGGCTATAGCTACTTTTGGAAATTATTTTTTCGTACACCAAAAAAGTATGTGACTATTAAAGAATTACCTTAAAAACGCCACAGAAAACAGACTAAAATTTAAACAAGCTTTAGGGTTTATTAAACTTTACTAAAAGTACCTAGAAGCTTAAAACTTCAGGATAAATACATTGGTTTTCAAATGAAGTTTCAAACACATTCATTGATTTACGATGCTGAAAGCTTTTTTGTGCACTGAAAGCTTCTTCAAAAGCTCTCGTTGCATTTGGATAAACAGCAAGTTAAGAAATAAAAACTTTGCCAAAGGTCAATTTGACTTGAAGCAATGTTTGCTTCAGAGCTTTCACAGTGCACTTGCACATTTTCTTTTAAAGTTCAATGTGAAAGCATTGAGAACTTTCACGCAAACTTGTCGGCTCGTCAAAAATAATATTACCAATTTGTATTCACATTACAACAACACATTTTCAATCTAAATACAAATAATGACGTAAAAATAATAAAGCAACTATGTATTGTGTGTAACCAAGACGAATTTGAATGCAGTAAGTCTTATAAAAACAATATTACGGTTAAATGTACAGACAACAATAGATCAATATGTAATTGTACGAAAGTTTACTATTTAAGCCACTTTTAAACAAATTTACACGTTCACATACAGGAATTTAAAATATAAAATAATAAAAACAAAATTACAGGAGTAATAATAAAGAAATTAAAAAAATATACTTAAATTATAAAATTAAGCAAGAAATATTGAATTTAAAAACTCCTACTATTTACTAATTACAGCAGCTAATACCACGAAGAAAAATACAATTGTTACTCACATACATTAAACATACACATGCGTATTAATATATATACTGGTGTACAGAAATAAATATATATGCAAACCGAAGGCGTGTGCTCGTTTTTATAATAGACCCGAAAACGTTCGATAATTTGTAAATAAAGCTACATGAACGCCCTGTGCGGAAAATGCATGCATATTGACGTTTCATTAAACCAAAATTCATTGCAAAACTTTGACATAATCAAATAAGTGAAAGCTCGATTTGTAGCAAATAAGTTAAAGCTCGATTTAAAGCAAACAAGTAAAAGCTCCATTTGCAGCAAATAAGTAAAAGTTCGATTTGAAGCAAATAAGTGAAAGCTCCATTTGAAGAAAAGAACACAAAAAGTTCGATTTAAAGCAAATAAGTGAAAGTTTGGTTTACAGCAAATAAGTGAAAGCTCGACTTGAAGCAAATAAGTGAAAGCTCCATTTGCAGCAAATAAGTGAAAGTTCAATTTGAAGCAAATAAGTGAAAGCTCGATTTGAAGCAAACAAGTGAAAGCTCCATTTGAAGAAAAGAACATAAAAAGTTCGATTTAAAGCAAATAAGTGAAAGTTCGGTTTAAAGCCTTCACATAATTTACTGTTAAGAGATTTAAGCGCATTCAGATTTACTATAATCCGTATACTTTCAAAAATAAATTTTATATAACAAAATTTTTATTATAATTTTCACACTCTATTTCACAGAATTTTTTGCTAGACTAATAAAATTCTAATTATTTTTAAAATCTTCTCAGATACCTTTTAAATTGAAATATATGAAAAGGAATATAAAATAGGAAAGCAGATTAAGCTATCTGCATATTCACAAAACGGGCTCACAGTCTGCGAATTCTAAACTTATTAAAACTCGCAAAAAAGCTTTCACTGAATTGTAATAATTCTGATATTTCTTTATGAAGAAAAGCTCGTATATGTACGATGTAGTAATAAAAAATTCTTGTTTTTTTGAGGAATATATAAATTTTAGCAAAAAGCTTTCACTTTGTAACAATACAGCTTTCTAAGTTTTTCAAATGTTTTTTTTTTTTTTCATATAATGAAAAATAACTTACTCGTTTTTGTCAAAAAGAAACTTTATGTCTCCTAAAATCATTTCACTTTGTAACATACAATTTTCTAATTTTTGCAAATAATTTTGTAAATATATGGAAAAACCGGTATTTTATTTAAATTAGCATTGTTTCCGCTTTTTTCTTGTATTTAAAAAATTCCTAATAGCATCTTCCACTTTAGAAAAATAAAATGCCAAAAAGCTTTCAAAAATTTTTTAAAGTACTTCACGAAGTATACTTTTTTTGAAAATATAAATTTTTGTTAAAAGACTTTCACTTTGTAACAAAAACTATATAAATTTTTTGAAATTTTTTCCTTCATACTATAATATAATGGATCAACGCTTTTTATTCTTATTTTAACTACTTTTAGCTTTTTCTGTTATATTTGGGACACTCTTTAGTAACAATCTTCAGATGGGGTTTTCACTTCATAAAAACAAAATGCCAAAGAGCTTTCAGGAAAATTTTCAAAGACTTTCACGAAAAAGCTTCTTGTGAAAAAATACATTTTCAGCGAAAAGCTTTCGCATTCTAACAAAAAATTTCTTAATTTTTTCAAATGTTTTTGCTAATGGACTGAAAACCATTTTTATTCTATTTAAAAGTACTTCAGCTTTTTCTTTTACATTTATAACACTCTTTCGTTACATCAAATTAGTTGAGCTTTCACATATAAAAAATAATGTGCCCAAAAACTTTCGCGATAAACTTTTACAGTTTCAAAATGTTTTCACTCAACAGCTCGCCGACTTTTGTAGGTGGTTTTTGGTAAAAGCTTTCACTTAGTAACATAAAATTTTATAATTTTATCAACAATAAAGTAAAAAGCTTTCGCCATAATTTTTAAAGTATTTCACGAAATAGGCTTCTTGTGAAGAAATAAATGTTTAGCGAAAAGCTTTCACTATATAACAAAAAATGTTTTAACGAGCTTTTGCTCGTGTACTGAAAAACCGTTTTTAATCTATTTCAAATTTTTTCAGCTTTTTGTTTTATATTTACACTTTAATTTACTGACATCATCTAAATTGAGTTGTCTTTTAATACAAGTAATATGCCAAAAAGCTTTCACAAAAAAATGTATAGCCTCATATTTATTTCAAGTCACCATTTTTCTATACCGTTTCTTGTAAAAGCTTTCACTTAGTTACTTAAAATTTACTGCTTTTTCCATTGATAAACTAAAGAGCTTTCACCAAAATTTGTAAAGCTTCAAGATTGTTTCACGCAAATTTCGCCGATTTTTCTATGCCGTTTATGGTAAAAGCTTTCACTTAGTTACATAAAATTTACTAGTTTTTCCAATAAGAAGCTAAAAAGCTTTCACGAAATTTTTTATAGCTTCAAGACTGCTTTAAGCAAGCTTCAAGATTGTTTCACGCAAATTTCGCCGATTTTTCTATGTAGTTTTTTAATAAAAACTTCCAGGTAGCTTTCGTTGTGCTTTTTGCCTAAAATATATATAATCTAAGTCGCCCATATGCTTATATATACACTGATTACACGCACGCAGACGCCGTAAAACGCAAAACTTAAAATTAAAATAATAAATTTGCAACAAAAATGTACATATTAAATAACAACAAAAATTAATAAAACACTAAAAGCTCTAAGAAATATGTTGAAACGAGCTAAACCGTTAAATAAGCACACGCTGCATAGTTGTAAGTGTATTGTAAATGTGTGTAAATGATTTTTTGTACTAGACTATGTATGTATACTGTACATATTTTGTAATTTTGAATAAAACAACTAAATTTGAAAAAATAGACACTAAGCAAAAATTTAGTGGTAAGCTTTTGGGTAAAAGTAAAAGCTAAACGTTTTATCAGAAAAAGAAACCGTTAGTTATATGTAGATAAAATTTATTTCATAGTTTTAAATGCTTCAGAGGTCGGAGTAACAACTCTCAACAGCGAAGCGTCACTGGGGAAAACAACACCACAATAAGAAAAATATGTTATATTTTAACGAAAACACGTTTAAAACAAAATAAAACGCAGACAAAGTAAACGGTTTTTGATTTCATTACAACAAACACGTGCTGAATTTAATTTCACTTTGCTTAAGTTTTTCTTTGATTTCATAGAACTGCCAGCTTGCATTGAAAGCAGCGTTGCCATGTGTGTTTTTAATTAATACATTATAAGTTGCACCAAAAAAATAAAAAACAAACAACACGAAATTGATAAGCATAACTGTAGTTATTTATAAAAAACAAAAAATTTTGAAACACACACATGAGGCAGGATGACGCGGAAAAAATAGTTTTAGTGAAAAATTATAAAAAAATTAAAACTACAACAACTAATGCTAGGCAAAAGTTATAACAAAACACTACTATTTATGCTTGCAACTATTGTATTTATAATAAAACTGCATTACACTAACAACTAAACAACACAATACTATATATTTTGGTATAATTACTGAAAATACTGCAATATATTGCTATAACAGTAATGTAATGCATGTATACTTGTATGTGGTGTCTAAAAGTCTAAGTTTACGCAGATTTTTAATAACAAATACAATAACAAATAAAATAAAATACAAAAAAAAAACAACAAAAAACATTTTAGACAAAAACATGAAACTACAACACACTAAATACTAAATATTATGCGAATAAACGAAAAATCCACACAAAAAAACAACAAAAACAAAATAAAAACATACGAAATTGAATTGCATTTACATCTCACATATGAAAAGTTAGTAAAGAAAATATATAAAAAAACACTACAACAATAAAAAAAACTATGTTTAAAGTACTGAATAAAATTTCAAAATACTCTGCAAAGTTGTTTAACACTAAAATGTTAAGTAAATGTTAACGGTACATACAGTTTGCGAAAGTTATAAGACGAGCAGATAATGCAGAGCAAACAAGTAATGAAAGAGAGTAAAAGCAGCTTGCACATTTTGCTAATGGCATGCGAGCAAGAGTGCTTGGTGCTAAGGGTGGAGTCACACTATGCGACGAGAAAAGTTGGCGCTACAGACAAAGCGAAAGGTCGTCATTTAAAGAGCTCCTCCTTTTTTAAGAGACAAACACAGAACCTTGAAATTTAATGGAGAATGTTTATTATCATTCGAAAGAACATTCTATAACATTTGTTTTTGAAGATTATCTATTTCAAATATTGGCCGCGGCTGCGTCTCAGTTGGTCCATCCATTGAGTCTAATTTTGGATGACTAACTCGAGCATTTCGACTGATAACTGACGAATGACACACATGATGTTTTGCTCCAAAGCCTGAATCGAAGCGGGATTGTCCGCATAAACTTTAAACTCTCCACGGTCTTCGCGTACACTCTCAGCTACGGCTGCTATATTTTTTTCATTGCGTGCTGAAAGTGGTCTGTTCGAAAGAATATTATCAATCTCAAGAAGGATGATGTTGTTGCGAATTGTACGCTCAGTAGGCCGATTATGAGGAGCATAAATTGAGCAAAGCGGGCGAAACATATTCTTTACAGAATGCGAACTTTCGTAATAGTTCGTATTTTAAACGAGTCCATTCCGCTTATTTTTGGCCGACTGTCCTGGGAACACGCCACTTTTATGGTCATTTAGTGTGATCTCAACTTTAACGCTGAAAACCGCAAACTCAAACAAGCGATAGAGGACTGGAGAGATGTCAAATAGAGAATTCAAAATATACTAACAAACATTGCCACGTCTAAGAAATTTTCTTGTTAATAATTAACAACAACAATATAAAATATAAGAGAGCGTCACCTAAGTGGCGCACAATAGAGTAAAAGAGAGAGCGCACAGTTGCGTTAAGCGTATGTACCAAGAACCATTATAACTGTATTAAAAATAAAGACTCGTTCACACGCCTACGATTTTTATGTTGTTATTGTGCGTCAAAAGTTCAAGACAATTGCAACACACTGTACATAAGCAAAACTAGTCTAAGACATTGAAGAATTATGCGTAAATTGTAGAAATACACAGAGACAACATGAGAACACAAAAGCAAAACATACGCAAATTAAAATTAATAGTTTAATAAAAATAAGTATAGATAATTTAAATTGGGTAAACAAAATGAGAAACACTAGTCTTTACAATATGGAATTCATGAAAATCAATATTTGAAATTTAAATGCAAAATAACAGCAAACAAAAAAACAAAAACAAAAAACCAAATGATCACTTAAGTGCATAAGTTATTTATAAACATAAAAAGTAATTAATTAAATAATGAAAACAACTCGTTGTAGCACTTAAATAAAAAAAATCAATTTATGAAATAAAAAAAAACACGAAAATGCAAAATCTTTTGCATTGCAAACCAAACAATTGCATAAATTCACGCAGCAAAACTAAGAAACACACATGAAAATAAATTAAGAAATAATAAATTACTAAGAGCCTACAGTAATTACCTAGTTATGTAAGTTGAAGCAAACAGTTTGACGGATTTTGTGACGTAATTGCAAATAAGAAAATGAATTTGTGCAAACTTAATAAAAATAAAACAAAAAAATAAAAAAAAAAATTAAAATAAAAAATCATATATATATAAAGAATCATAGCGAAAGTACTAATACAGTTAAAGTAATTATAAAATAATTGAAATAAACAAATGGTAATTATTATATAAATAAATGTTATGCGTTATTAAAAATACAACCAATAAAAAATGAGAAAAAATTTAACTAAAAGCAAGAAAACAACTGATGAATAAATCAACAAACCAACAGAATCAATAAAATGCAAAAAATATATTAAAAAATAAAAAAAGCAAATTTGTTTTAAAAAATCTTCGATTTGTATTTAATTTGTTGAATTTAACAGCAGGCGTAAGTATTACAGCGCAGCTCTCAAGAGATTTCACAGTAACCTTCTCGACATTTTATTAGACCGAATCCATTATCATAATGGTTAGGTTAGAAGGAGCGAGAAAAATAGAGAGATAGCTACCTACACCCACTTCGCAACTTGAAATATGTTAAGGTGGTCTTTTGTATTTCGAGATTAGAGACAAAAACAAATATTAATCATCGAAAATCGCTTTATTAGTGTACACATTAAAACACTCTACCATGAAATTTTTCCTTACACCGGGACCGCTTTCGCATTTCTTCGCAGTGCTATTGGTCACTTTCGACTCTCCCTGCGTTCAAGCTATTTGGCTCGCCTTCTATGTTTTTTTTTTTTTTTTTTTTTGTGCGTAGTACAATTATTCTATATACGAGGCTATTGCTGCCAGTTTTCGCCATTATAATTTTTTTAACTATATTTTCTGCATTGAGTTGTCTAAGCTTGTTTTCTGTGCCTTTCTTTATCGGTGGCACTTAAAAAAGTATGGTTTGCATCATCAAGTAGTTCGTCTCCATAAATACATGTAGGAGTTTCCGGTTTTCTCATATTATATAGGTATTTTCGGAGATACTCGTTACCTGAGAGCATCTGTGTTAAATAACAGTTTGTCTCGCCGCATTTTCCTACTGTGTCATATCACATCTTGGTTTGGCGGTTCATCTTCCTTTGCGTTCCCTTATCCAATGATCTCGCGTGCTGGTGTTTGCTCCCTCGCCTGTTGTCTCGTGGTCATGTGTATTTCAATTCCGTGCTTCTTCAATAGACAAGGTTTTATTTTATCCTTTGTGAGTAGATCTGTTGGGATGACGCCGGTTATCATTGGCACTGCGCATTCGGATACAGTGTGGTACGCCAAGACGACTCTCAGAACAGCAATCCTCTGCACCTTAGCAAGCACTCTAAGTCTGTTTCGTGCCATTCGCAGCAGCTCGCACTGACGTATGGGACAACTTGGATTTTGCGACGAGATCCTAAATTGAAAGCAAACAAAATAGAGCTTGTGCAAGAACTGAAGGTGCTCGACCTTCCCATGCGGCATCGTTTCGCTTTTGAAAAATTCCAAGAAGATTCGATTGTGAGAAAAATTTTGTTTAGCGCTGTGGCCCATTTCTGACTCAGTGGGTATGTAAACAAGCAAAATACTTGCAGAAAAAACTGGTTTGGTGTGGTTTGTGGACCGGTGGAATCATCGGTCTATATTTGTTCGAAAATGTTCCCAGTGAGAATGTAGCCGTCAATGGTGACTGTTATCACGCCATGATAACCGACTATTTTATGCCTGAAATTGAAGTTCGAGATTACAGCGACATTTTCTTTTAACAAGGCGCCGCCACTTCCCACACATCGCATCAATCAATGAATTTATTTAGAGAACACTTCGGTGACCAGATAATTTCACGTTTTGGGCTGGTCGATTGCCCACCAAGACCGTGTGATATCACACCGTTAAAATTTTTCCTGTGGGGATATGTAAAGTCTAAAGTCCCTCCGGTCAATCCCGCTTCGAAATGCTCGAACTAGTCATAGAAAATTGCACTCAATAGATGGACAGTCTGAGACGTAGCCGTGGCCAATATTTGAAAGAGATAATCTTCAAGAAGATCTTAAAGAAGTAGAGAATATCGAATCGGGTCACCCATTACTAATTAGGCAGGTCTTAATTAACTCATGATACTCACAGTCAATATATCCATCAACGGAAATATCGGCGTAGCCTCATTAAAAATATGGGAGTCCTTCATCAAATCCAAAAATTATTTGTGCTCCATTTTTAGTTTCACAGTTTATTATGCAATGACTTATTACGTAATCTTATTATTAATTATAGTTAATAAATCTAACGCCTATATACATTTGCAACCATTATCTAAATGTACCACGCAACTAATCACTTTACATAAAACCGCGTCCCTTATGTAAACTCGACAACAAGTGTGGACTTTTTTTTGCTGGCGTTATGGAGTATTTACCAAAGATCATTTCCAATAAGGAAAAATGACATTGCGCATGCTCCACGCTACAATCAAGTACTTCGCGGCGTGCTCTTCTGTATATACGATCATAGTGATGCATTATATCCGGTTCGTCATCATACACTGGATCAGTTGGGAAGCTACATAAATATGAGAAGGCAATAAATGGCAATGTATAGTTTTCAAAGCCTATCAGATTTGAGTTAAAATTACGTACCTAAATACGGTCTTTACAATTTCCGCTAACATATTCCCGCGCTTCTGACTCTCGACATTCAAGTACTTCGACGACTCGCAAAGCGCGCGAGCAATACATTCATGTCCGGCGAAACCCATGCTAAACAAGTGCAAACCGTAGAGAAAAGAAGAGAAGACATGTGATTATGGGGAAAATTAAATATTAGGATTTGTTGCTTTAGATCATGGAACAAGATGCTATTATAAAGTAAGCCGTACTGCTTCCAAAGCTTCGGAATTACCACGATTAATTCTGTTGTCGGACAAAACCTCAAAATAAACGATTCCCTTGAAATCTCACCAAACAGACAACATGACCTTCTTCCTCCAGACTAGATAAAGAAGCGAAACAAATGGATCTCGTAGTGCACGAGTGCAAGACGAAATATCTCCTAACTTCAGACAAACAGAAGTCGCACACAACTTGGCTTTCACGTCACTGCTGACAGAAGCCAATGTGTTTTAACGTGAATACCTGTCTTCGAAGACTCAATTCCACGGCGCTTTCTGTTGCTAGAAGCACATAGATCAAAACAATGCGTTGATCAGCGCCCCAAAGCATAAGTGCATGCACAGCACCACACTCTGGAAGAACCAAAGCATGAGTGCCGCCACATACACTTATACTATAGTTCCAATTGGCTCGGGTGAAAACCAAAAGAGAACACCCTAGCCACCTTGGTCGGTTTCGAGGCCCATCTAAAACCTCTGCCGTACTCTGAGTCCGGCACCCGCCCGCAGTGCGACTCCACGTTAGACAAATGCCCTTCCTGCATTTAGGTTTAAACCTAAACCTGCTGACAGACATAACTTCGAAGTCGTAGATAATTTCGTGTATTTTGGGACCAGTTTTAACAGCAACAACAATGTCAGCCTCGAAATCCAACGCTGAATAACTCTTGCCAACAGGTGCTACCAAGTCACTCATTATTGCAGAGGTATGGATGATGACAACAACCGATGAGTCGACGTTGTGAGTTTTCGAGAGAAAGGTTCTGCGAAAGATTTATGACGCTTTGCGCACTAGCAGCGGCGAATATCGCACTTGATGGAAGGATGAGCTGTATGAGATATACAAAAACCAATGTCTTAGTTCAGCGAATTAAAAGACAGCGGCTACGCTAAGCAGAGGAAGAGGAAGACATCCACTCCGTTGGAAGGACCAGGTGGAGAATGACCTGGCTTCGCTTGGACTATCCAATTGGCGCCACGTAGCGAAGAGAAGAAACGACTGGTGCGCTGTCGTTAACTCGACTATAATCGTGTCCACGCCACTAAAGAAGAAGAGGAACCCCATGAAGAAGAATTTTCTCAATTTATTCCAACTGACAATGTGACGTTCACCTTCTACTATTGACGCAAGTAAGAAGTTAAAAAAAACTACGAATACAATAATCAAGAGATTGCTGAATAACCTAAAATAGACCATATGGTCTCACGTTTTTTTGGAAAAGGAGGTTTCAAGTCAAAAAAAAAGGATGGAGAGAGTAAGAGTATAATAAACGTCACTTACGGCGTATATACAGAGCTAGATCTCAGGCAACTCTTCAAGTTTCCGGAAGTCTTTGCGGTCAGGAAAATGGCTAAGACAACAAACAATGGAGGAAAATACTTAAAGAATATACGTCGAAAATCAGGTGGCACGTTAAGTCAAAGAATGTCCTTAGAGACATGGAGTCAGTAGATGTAGCGGCCACCGGAAATGAGCTGCTTATATGCTGGGTTCCAAGTAAAGAAATTCCGGGAAACGAAATAGGTGATGAGATTGCAAACTTGCCATTCTTTTAGCTATCGCATCAGCACAGGAAATACGAAAGTCATTAAAAATCAAAGAGAGTTGGAATGCCTTAAAGACATGCAGGATCGCCAAGATCGTACGAAGGGGTTCCGAAGGAAACACCTTTGTCTTTCACCCAGACCGGTGTTTTAATCTAAAGACCGGATGGACGTAAGTAACGACGATATATGCAAGTGCAGGGAGAGTGGGAGAGTCGCTGAAACACCTCCTTGGATATCTAGATATCTATCAGTCGTTAAAGTTAGCAAAAAGCGTTGAGATCCTGTATGACAAATACTTCAACTTCAATTAAACTGAACCTCCATCTGACATTACATAAGACTAGTAGGTCTATATGTGGTCATTATAACCCAACCCAAGCTAAGGAAACAAGTTCACTTTAGCTCTTTTTGGGCCAATAAATGTCAAAAAATGTCGCTTTCTCGCCATAAATAGTATATCACTTCCATAGGAGACCATTACATGTGGCTTCCAAACAACCGCACACACGTTTTCACCATTTACAGTCATCTTTCACTTATGTCACATCGAAAACAATCACATTTTTATTTACTACTTACTTCATTGCCAACATACTTCTCAATAATTGTTTCCAGTTTTCCGAATAAATCACGTCTCGAGCGACGCATGGCCATCGCTTTCGTTTTATTGGCATCCATGTCTTTCTTAAAGCCACGCGTATGCTCCTTCACCCAAGCGTAATTGGGCAGATCGTAAGCCACGCCCCAATTTTCGGCCCAACTCAGCCATTCCGTGTTCGGATTGCCAATAACACCGACGGTCATACAAATGGAGGCCTTAAAAAATAACGATTATCGCATGCGAGAAAAGCAATTAAAAATGTTGTAAAACTGTCACTGTTTGTCACTTGTTCTGTATGTGTACGGCAGCGGCTTTTCATTGCACCACCTCCGTGCTTAAACACTTTTTTTTATCGTTTTTAACGATATTTACAACTTTCGCTTTTTTATTTTTGTTTCGCTGTTACACTCACCGCCAAAGAAGAGCCCTCCGGAAAGGCTACATAACGCCTCTTGCGCGATAACACCCTCTCGGCGTCACCTTCTGGCATCTCGCGCTTTGTAAGCGGCAGACTGAGCGTGGCGAGCGTGTCGCTGATACACAGCAGTAATAATAAAACTGTGTGCAACTCCTTGCTGCCACTACTGCTGCGGCGGCGGTGGCACATTTCAAGTGGCGATTACTGACAGGACTGGACAGCTAGTGCTGGTTAACTCTTCGCTTGCCTACTGGTGACTGCTTGCCACCACACAGCCGCCGTGTCGCAAGCATTTTTATGACTTTCCAGCAGCGCATTGTATCATTCTAGGTTGGCTATTAAATTACTGCAAATGAAATCAGAAATCAGCTGTTAGTATGTGCTACATGTTGTTTTTGTTTTTTCTGTGTTAAATGCTCTTAAAATGTATTTAATGGCCAAGGGAAGGTGTTATTGACTTAATGTTTTAGCATAAAGTAGCATTTAACGGTATTTACTTAGCGGTAATAATTCCGATTCTTTGTTATCCGTGGGTTTTGTATAATTTTTGTGGTTGTTTGCTTTTATTTTCTCTGGTTGTTTGCTATTATTGTTGTAGCAGTCTACTTGCGTCGGCATTTAAAAGCATCTAATGTGTAAATTCACACGACAAAAGCATGATTGACAGGTGTAATGCTCATATAATGCGCTTGATGACCGAAGTTCATGGTGGTATAAAAGCTCGTTGAAGTCAGATACGTCAAATGCTATGCTGTAAATGAATTAAAAAGATTATGCTTTAGTTTTCAAAAGACCCACAAGCATAGTTAATTTATGATCGGAACAGACCGCGTACAGAAAGAACGGAAGAAACGTCAGTTTTTAGAGGTATTTCGTTAAGTGTTCAAAGCAGAAAATGCTTAAAGTTTACACTATAAACAGAAATGACTAATCAGAAACAATCAAGGAGATAAGGTCAGGTTAGGTTAAGGAGTTACACTAGTTTACGGGTTTCATTTTTTTTTTTTTTTCTTTTTCTTATTAAATTCTAAAACACCTCTAGAATATTGTCCAAAATTGTCAAGTTCATCCGAGTAACATTTTCGGAGATACAACCTTGATAACTTGTACGCTCGAGGCTAGCTAGGCTAAGTGCGCCGTCTTTAAGGGGGTATTCTACTGTAGAACTTTGAAAAACTCGATTTTTTTCATATATTTAAAGTTTATTATTTGAAGTCGGTTGGCAAGATTTCTAGAGAACTACTCAACTGATCTTTATGAAATTTTATACAGGTCTTTGAGATACAACTCCTAAACACTTGGATGAAGGACTTTTTTCGATTACAACTATTTGAAAAAAAAAATTTCGCGAAATTTTCACTGAAGTTGTAATTTTTTTTTATAAAAATGTCTGCCGAAAATCCAATTTTCAGTTTTTTCTCTTCGCCCAAGTTCTAAGTTAAGGCTTTAACTAAAACACGTATTTTTTCAGATGATCCTGTAAGGAGTTATCAAGACAACGCGGACGCATCTTTGTTCCGAGGCCTCACAGGAAATGACCGAGTTTAAAATAATTTTTCCAAAAATTTCAGAATTTTTAGTGTACATATGTTTGTAACAATAAAAATTAAAAAAAATATATTTAATTTTCTATAAGAAAAAAAAATTGTTGAAAAAATACGTTTTTTTTACCAGAGAAAACCCATGTAACCCAGTGGCGGATTCAGAGCGTTCTGACATTTTACAGATATCGGAGCGGTCAATGAAATGAGAAAAGAAGCGAAAATTGCTGCAGTAGTTCCTAGTTATTCGCACAAACGGAAAAGGAGTATTTCCAAATCTGTTATGATACAATTAATCGAGATGGTATGCAAGACCATAAGAGAGTTGGACAAATTTTGTAAGAACACGTATTCCAAGTCTTCGATCTCATTGGGAAAAATATTTGGTTATGTGAAAAAACCACGACACGATGCAGTTGTCCAATTTGCCGCAAAATTGTCGTTGACCGTCAAAGCTCTGACAGAAATTAGTAACTGGAAAAATAAGGAAACAGCGCGAAATGCAGCGACACTAATCACAGCCGTGTGCGAATTCGAATTTAAAATTGGCATTTTCTGCCTATGTGATATTCTACCTCTAAATCATTCACTCAGTGTGATTCTTCAGGAAGAAACGAGCGATCTGGCAAAGGCATCAAATATAATCCATACGCTGCTTGTAATGTTCCGAAATAGAAGACAAAAAGATGAGGAACATTTTCTATCCTTTTATTTAGACACCAAAAAAATGACTGTAGAACTGAAAGTTTATGAAGAAACCAAAGGATCTTGGGCC
This sequence comes from Bactrocera zonata, assembly GCA_037783105.1. Taxonomy (NCBI): domain Eukaryota; kingdom Metazoa; phylum Arthropoda; class Insecta; order Diptera; family Tephritidae; genus Bactrocera; species Bactrocera zonata. The sequence goes on along the minus strand of JBAWJQ010000299.1, from coordinate 129,100 downwards.
GAAAAAACTCTAAAATTTTTGCGTGAGAACTTGCGAAGAATACTCTGTTGAATACAATCGGCGAAGATTTGAAGAAGCACTTTTCTAAAGAAGTATTGGATGGTTTTGAATTTGCTACTTCCAGAAAAAGTAGTACTGTGTCCAAAAAATAAGTACATTTGCATTTAAACTGCACGCGTAGAAGGATTTGGAGACTTATATTTTTTTTAGGTTGGTAGTACTGTCAGTCACATTTATGTCAAATTTCATGTCAAAATATTAATTAGTGTTTGAGATATGTACGTGTCGTTTTGTTAGCTGCTAAAAGTGAGTTTTTCGCTTTTTGTGATGTCGAAATTTGTTGAGCAAAGAATTTGCATTAAATTTTGTTTGCGGAATCAATTTTCTGCTGCGGATACGTTGAGGATAGTACAGAAAGCCTTTGGTGATGAGGCTATGTCTAAAATAATGTTTACAAGTGGTATAGTGAGTTCCAAGCCGGTCGTGAACGTGTCGAAGATGAAGAGCGTCCAGGGCGACCATCAACCTCAACTGACGAAGCTCACGTTCAACAAATCAAAGATTTGGTGTTGAAAAACCGATCAATCAAGCGAATATCGTGCCAAAAGAGAGCCGGCCCAAAAAAATCGCGCCAAAGTCACTCAAAAATCAAGGTTATGTTGACTGTTTTCTTCGATTATCGTGGTGTTGTGCATTATGAATTCCTTCCAACCGGTCAAACAGTCAACAAGGAACATTATTTGAACGTTGTGCGTCGTTTGCGTAACGCTATCGGCCTAAAAAGGTCGGAATTGTGGAAAGACAATTCTTGGTTTTTACACCACGATAATGCACCATCCCATACTGCCCTCGTAATTCGTAATCATTTTGCCAAAAACTCAAGCCATATCGTTCCGCAACCACCGTATTCAGCTGATCTGGCGCTGTGCGACTTCTGGCTGTTCACTAAGCTCAAAAGACCGCTCCGGGTCACCGTTTTTATACGATAGAGGAGATTCAAGCCGCAGCGAAGACGAAACTGAAGGCCACCCCGGAAAGTGACTACAACCAGTGTTTCGAAGATTGGAAAATCCGTTGGCATAAGTGCATTGCATCGGGAGGGGATTACCTTGAAAGGGATGAAATTGATTTCGAAGAATAAATAAAGAATTTTCAAAATAAATACAATGTCACCTTAAATGAAAAATCTTATTGACTGCGTAATACATAGGTTTAAAGGCTTTTTGTATAATGACAACGTCGTGCGACGTTTGAAGCTCAAAGGTGAACATGATCACTGGCAATGCCATTGAGGGCCGAAGCAAAAGTCAAAAGATAACACCTTACCGACTACTGCATTGGAAACGTTAAAGAACTGCGAAGTAGACCAATACTCCATAATTTTTTTCTTCGCGTATTCTGCACACTTTCTGTGACGAATGTGGGCTCTGAACGCTGTTTTTCGCCACTGCGCCGTATGAAATTTTGGCTGAGCACGAACACGCTTCCAGATAGATTGATAAGCCTGGCGCTGCTGAACACGCATCATGGCATTGAAGTCACTACAGAAGAAGTTCTCGAAAGATTCTTACAACTTGGCTCACATGACTTATTTTGTAAAATTTTCCCATTCAATACGCGAACTGCCCATAAATTATGTCACCAGCACGAATAACTCACTTCCGATGTTAATACTGAGCTTCCACATAGAGCGTGTCTTGCGATTGCGTCACACCCAATTAGAATGTCTCCCCTTTGTTGCCCTTTGTTACTTTTTAAAGTATTTAAATTGGGACGTCTCTCTCTTGGGCCATATTGACTGAAACGAAAAAGAAACTTCTTTTTGATTCCACCATTATCCCCATAGTGTCTGCTGTGTTGTAATCAGAATAAAGAAATGCTTTTACAACTTTATTGATAAGAATGCTTGGTCTACCTTCGTTTCGTTAGTAAAATACCGGTTTTTCTGCATAATTTGACTGGTTCAACCGGTAATACTCCTTAACGTCTCCTGACTGGAGGTGAGAAGACTGTCCTCATCGGATTCCGTTAAAGGCAAGACAGTAGGCTTCTCAAAAATCTGCGTGGATTCTATCTGTATAAAATATTGGGCATAACAAAGCTGTTTCTCCAAATAACAAGCGCAACCGGGAGATTACTTTACAGTAGTATTTAGTGTCGAAGGAATTTCTCCGTAACTGTTGACGGCGCATGAATTCAATGGTTTACATCAGAGTCCATCGAACCATCCAAACAGTTAGCCTTTACCGATTAACGTGATCTGAAAAAGACGGAGACTGTCCTATTAATGAAAAGATGATGGGCCCGATTGCCTGAGCTCCACAAGGTCTTATCTACATCACCTTTCTATAGAAGGACTCCATTATACCGAATTATTGGCCACTTTGACGACGAATTGCAAGAACTTCAACACCATTGAATCACAGAAAACAGCTCACTCAGTAGACAACAAATCGGGTCACAACTCTCCCGTCATGAAACTAGGAACTACTCCCTATTCACCGTATTTTTAAGACTTGGTTTAGTACCACTTCTTTTTGTTTACGAACTTGGAAAGACATTCGACGGGCTGAAATTTTACTCGAATGATGAAGTTATCGCTACCACGGATTGCTTTCAGTCTTTAAAAGTTGTTTTTAAAACTGGTTAAAAAAGTTGGGGAATCGCCGGTTAAGTGTAGTGCGATAAAAGGAGTCATTTATAGTACTTCCTATTTTGCCATTTTGAAAACTGGGGTAGTCAATTTTCTCAACCACTTTAGAGGCGAACTTTTTACTAGTAAACCCATTAACCATAGTCAAATATAATACTGTGCCCAAACAAGGTGACATTGTATTTATTTTGAAAATTCTTTATTTATTCTTCCAAATCAATTTCATCCCCTTCAAAGTAATCCCCTCCCGATGCAATGCACTTATGCCAACGGATTTTCCAATCTTCGAAACACTGGTTGGAGTCACTTTCCGTCTTCGCTGCGGTTTGAATCTCATTCATCGTATAAAAACGGTGCCCCGGAGCGGTCTTTTGAGCTTGGTGAACAGCCAGAATTCGCACGGCGCCAGATCAGGTGAATACGGTGGTTGCGGAACGATATGGGTTGATCTTTTGGCGAAATGATCACGAATTACGAGGGCAGTGTGGGATGGTCCATTATCGTGGTGTAAAAACCAAGAATTGTCTTTCCACAATTCCGTAATTTTTAGGCGGATAGCTTTACGCAAACGACGCATAACGTTCAAATAATATTCCTTGTTGACTGTTTGACCGGTTAGAAGGAATTCATAATGCGCAACACCGATTAATCGAAGAAAACAGTCAACATTACCTGGATTTTTGAGCGACTTTGGCGCGATTTTTTTGGTCTCGGCTCTCTTTTGGCATGATATTCGCTCGCTTGATCGGTTGTTTCGGGATCGTAAGCACAGATCCAAGTCTCATCGCCAGTTATAATGCATTTCATGATACCCTGGTAGTCGAAAAGCATCGTTTCACACACTTTAACGCGACGCCTTTTTTCCAAAAAATTCAATGTTTTTGTTTCGACTCAGTACCAGTCGAGATTTGACGCGCTTGAGGTCCAAAACATCCTTCAAAATGGTATTGGCTGAGCCTTTCGATATGCCAACTTCATCAGGAAGGTCTCTTATTGTTAATCGACGGTTTTTCAACACCAAATCTTTGATTTGTTGAACGTGAGCTTCGTCGGTTGAGGTTGATGGTCGCCCTGTCCTTCGTCTTCGACACGTTCACGGCCGGTTTGGAACTCACTATACCACTTGTAAACATTTTTTTTAGACATAGCCTCATCACCAAAGGCTTTCTGCACCATCCTCAACGTATCCGCAGCAGAAAATTGATTCCGTAAACAAAATTTAATCCAAATTCATTGCTCAACAAATTTCGACATCGCAAAAAACGAAAAACTCACTTTTAGCAGCTCACAAAACGACACGTAATGAATATTTTGACATGAAATTTGACATTAATGTGACTGAGAGTACTCCCAAACTAAAAAAAAACATAATTCTCCAAATCCTTCGACGCGCGCAGTTTAAATTTTTTGGGCACAGTAGTAAGTAGTAAACACTTGGTGCTAGTTCTCGACTCTGGAGGTGGATGAATAAGAACCTCCCAATAAAGCTGTCGGAACTTATGGCGAGTCACTATTGATGTGTGTGTCAACGCGCAACAAATATTCCCCTTCTACAGGTCAAAAATGGCCGCTTCTAGGCGATTGCTTAAATCAGCAGTCCAATTGTTGCTAGAACAGTTAAGTTAGATTTAAGAGTTTGGTTGTAGGGGAACAACTCGTTGTAGATGATTCCCGATTCACCGAAATTCGACCACAACCATTTTTACTTAACGTTGTTGTATGTGACGCACTTTTCACCATCAGTCAGCTTCAGAAGTGGATTTTGTTGCGATTCTCGGGGGTAAATTAGGCGCATGGTGGCAAAGAGATGGTGTTTGGCGATCCTCTTTTCATGGATATTTTACAAGATATGGCGCATCGCATGGTGAATAACTGGTCAGTTGTTGATTTGCCAGGCCTAAAGCCACCCTATAAGGTCCAATCAGTTTGTTGACGTTGGGCTTTAAGGGGGTATTCTAGCCTAGAAATTTAAAAAAATTGAAATTTTTTTATATTTTCAAAGTTTAACTATTAAAGAATATGTGTACAAGAGGATTTTTCAAAATTCATATTATTTTCGGAGATATAGGCATTTTTCTGACCCGGCATCCAAACTGGTTCGACCGGGACGCGAAACTTTAAACTCATTTTTCTCAAAACTGACTTTTTCGGAACGACACCCACAATTTCTGAGGTTCTACTGGACCGATTTGCTTGAAAATTTTATAGAGTCTTCTTCATAGGCTTGTCTATGGTTGGAACTAGCCCCATTCCCAAATTTTTATTTTTATTATTTTTAAAAAATTCGAAATAGTCAGTGATCCAAGAAAACTTTTTTTCAGGCAGTCGCCATTTTGTGAAAAAAAATTTTTTCCACTTTTCCGTAGTTACGGCCGTTGCGACATTATTCTAGATTAATAACCTTTTTTCCTTTTTAGTTTCAAATAACTAGGAGTGTTGAAGTCATGGGTATGGTCACGTGGAAATTTTTACAGACCCCCCCCCCCCTTCGTCAGCTCATAATTTTTGAAATTTTTTACTCTTTTTAGTTTTTAATTTTTTTCTCTACTCTTCTAAAATTAACAAATATCTAATAAAAAAAATGGATGGTAAAAATATTAATTGCCTTTTTTTACGACACTTTAAAAATTACCTGAAATTCATGCTTCTAGACTATAATACTCCCTTAATCCCTCATACAGTACGCTGAGGTGGCTTATCCCATAATATTTTTCTAAAATGTCTAAATCGCCCTGCCAGAGTTTGACAATTCATCACATATGTACATACATCCAGTTCCACATAAATGTGAGGAGGCTGTGTGAGGAGGCGTAATGAAACTGTGTTCAACTATGGCTTGCCGAGATTAAATTCGGTTTTTTGTTGTTTTGCGTGAACATAATTGTAATTGTTGTTGTTGCTTTTCGACAAGTGACAACTCAAATATGCAAACTAAAGGAAGCGTAGCAATTTTCGTAATTTCCAAAGCTTGAGCGGCGGCAAAACTTGATGACAAACTTCGGCGTCAACGCAGCGTATAAAACGCGTCGCACGCACACATACATAAGTGTGAATATGTGTAGATATATTTACTACCCATGCGCTTGTGCAAGCAAATAACCTGCCCTTTTTGCCTTGCCATTCATCTTTTCAGGTGCAATAAACACACACACACACTTAAATAGTGGCTTACATGTGTGTATGCGTGTGTGTATGGTGTGCATATTTAGTAACGCTGTATTTCAGTTTTGCGCTCCGCAATTTTGTTGTTGCTGGCAGTTGATTATGCACAGTTGGCTATGTTGGCGGCTGGAGATACAAGATTGCTGAAAATCTCAATTTGACTCGTCGGAGCACCGCTAGTTAAAATTGTATGACAAAGAATTACCACGAGGCACACACACATACACATAAACACGTTTGGCAGTACGCACACCAACACATGCATATATGTATGTATGTATTGTAGAGCGCGCTTACTTGCAGCGGATATTTGAATATGCGCGCCATATGCATCCCCATAAATATATACACCGCTATCTATATAGTCAAATATACACATATATATACATATGTATCCTCCAAGGCTGCTTGGACGCGCGCGTGAGCGAAAGTGTGCGAAACTTGCAACCCACACACATACATAATTACATAACACTCTGTGTAGATTCCACATGAGTTCGCTTAAGCGTGTGTGTGCGCTTGTGTACTCGCGAATATTTGCATATGCAAGTATGCAAGTTTGTTTGCTGCGCACACATCCGAGTATGAACATAAATTTCCTTGTCTGCTTTGATGAATATTCATTTAAATTAACCAGCTGTTGACTGTTTTGTAGCCACAGACGAATTAATATTCGCAGCCAACAGCCAGGCGTCAATATAATTTACCGAAAACAGTTGTTATAAAGCATTACTATAACGCGACTGGGCGCATTAATGGCGGAGAAAGTTAAAGCATAAAGCTGCAGAGAATTGTCGACCTAGCGATCATAAAGCGGAAGTCTACAAAACTTGATGTTTTGTTTCGGTGGGGGAATCTTCCAAAGCTACTGCCGAAAGACAGCATGCTAAGTATGCACCACTTTCGAGATAACACCCAATTAGTATTATCTAACTTTACTGGACTTGCGGAACAGCGCGCCCTAACGTACTAATCCCTTAACGCCGGCTGCTTTGGCTTGTATTTGTACCTGCGGAACCGCCGTTAGGCACTACTTCGCAGGGCCCTGCTGAGCCAGAGTACTTCTGCGCAAGCTCCCTGCGGGATTAATCAGCTGTTTTTAAGCTTTTCAGCTGCCGTTCTCTCGTCCTGAGCTCTTGGATCGCTATTGTGGCCAAGCTTGCATTTTCGCACATACTAACGTTGATTGCTGCATGTAACTTATGAAAGTGTCGTGCGTCATCCTTTGGTTTATTATTTGTTCGATAGTAAATAGTTCTCTCCACTACATATCTCGAGCAGGAGAAAAATATATGGCCTGCATTTTCATCGGCACTGCTGCAGAATGAGCATTTTGTACTGTAGAAGGACTGCCTGAAACAGTCATGGCCCATCTAGATTTGCGTCAGATAAAAGTCTGTCTCCCCGTGTTGTCTCTCAGTTCAGGCTGGTACGTTTCTAATGAGCTTATGCGTCCATCTTCCTTTTTCTGCCGCATCCCATTGTCTTTGCCACTATTCGAGGCTCGCCTGACTCTCCTTTTTTCGCTCATTAGCCGTAAGACATCTATTCATAGCTTTTGGTTTTTAGCTCTGAGCCTATAAAACCAGCGGCATAGGACCAGATATGATACTGTCCGCTTCATGTGAGACCGTTCTAAATACACAGGCCACTCTAAGGGCGCATAATCTGGACACTGCCTTTTTCTTTTCGCCATTTTTTTGCCGCATTGATGTCCCCCATATAGGAGCCACGTATATCAATGTTGACTGACTGACTTTAGCTAGTAGGGCTCTCCTACTTTGGATAGGGCCACCAGTGTAAACCATTATTCTCGACAGATCCACTTTCACTGAAGCTACCTTGCCAGAGTCTTTTGCGCTTTGAAATTCAGTCTCGCCTCAATCATAACGCCAAGGCACATCAGTAAGTTTTGCGTTGTAATGATGTATCCATCAATATATAAGATGGCCGTTTCTAGTTTGATCCCCTAAACTGTGGCCAATTTTTAAATCAAGTGCAAATCTTACTATACAAATCGTGTCGAAAATGCATAAGACCTTTCCACACATCAATCCATGTGTGTGACCTGTCGATGCCCGGATATAATGCAATTCCATTTTCTTTTTAAAGTAAGCCACGTCTGGCCGATTGCTTTTTTCAGATAGCCCGAATGTACAGGATTTAAGAGTTTGCTTGTAAGGGCGCAGCTCTAAGTAGAAAATGCCCTGCCAATCTCACCAAACACTTATAAAAACATTCCTGATCGAAAATCTTGGCTAGGTAACCGTTTGCGCCAGCTCAATGAAATTCGATCTCGATTGCATTTTCTTGCAGTTGTCGTAAATGAAACACTTTTCACCAGTAACCATCTGTTGTAAAAAGGAATGATTTGATGCGATTTGCAGATAGAATTTCAGTCAACATGGTTTTTGTTTTGCATTAGCTCGTGTATCCAGCCTCGACCGGCCCAAAATGTGAAATTATCTACTCACCGAAGTGTTCACTGAATAAATCCATTGATTGATGCCATATGTCGAAAATGGCATCGGCGGATCTTCTTGGAACTTTTCAAGAGCCCATACTTGTTCAGGTCGAACGGCTTCAGTATTTGCATTAGCTGTATTTTGTACGCGTTCAGTTTAAGTGCTATCAACATGTGCCAGCCAGCACTTCGTTTGCGCCGCACAACCTACACCCTCACCACTTCGATTGATTTTTATGTAAATAAGTGTGAATAAAGAATTTATTGCGAATTTCCATCAAAGATTAATTTTGACTTTTACTCAGAACCAATTTGTGTTTAAATACATAAATATGTATGTATATGTGTCGAGATTGATTTGCTGGCTATGCCATTATCAAAATTTAAAATTCACACATATGCAAAATTGTAGATTGAGTGAAAAACTAAATTGAAAAATGAACCTAAAATATTATAAATAAATGGCTGAGCGAAAGTTGCCAAATGAATTGGTGATTTATTGACACATTAAGTGAACCTTTTATGCCAAGCTATGCACACGGAACTGCAAATAGGTATAAACGTCAGCCTACATACCAGATATGTATGTGCATATATGTGCCAACATCTGGCAACACTTACACTTATACACTTACTCACTAATACACACACACACACTTGTGCAACATTGCGCACAAACTGAATATTGAATATGACAGCCATTAATTTGGTATTTGCAGCAAATGCAAATAGTGTTTACTGAACTGTAACAACAACAGCAACAATTTTACGCTGTAATTTCTGCACAGAGCGCGATAAAGTGCTTGCCAACTGCAAATCTTCATTACTTTGCAACTCGAAAAAATTGATAAACTTACACTGCACACACACACACACACGTACAAACATACAAAAGCAACGCCGACATACACACACCAACTATACATAATTCATTTATGCAATATTCGTAATTGCGCCGCTAAAATACTCGCCATAAATGGTAGGCTTGAGTCGCAAAAAGGCGTTGCTACTGTTGGTGTACACGGTTGACTTTGGCAGACCTTTTAAATAAATACAAATTTGTTGTTCTTTGTTTAACCGTGAAACGACATGCTTTTGAACTTTTCAACTCTCATTTTTTCTTCCCGAGGTTGATCAGCAAAAAACCCGTGCGTTCAATGGAGCTTTAGCAACAAAGGACTTCGTTGAATCTAGCGCGAACCAAACAAAAACTCGTTATTTCCTCTGAACAGGATTTTATTTTCTCTCAAATTTATTTATTTGTCTTCATCAGTGGTTTTAATATTCACAGTGAAGCAAAAACAGAAAAAATTTAAACTTAAACAGGGCGTAGCACCGGTTCAAACAACTCTTATTTTGATGACACCCTGTGCTTCTGCACTGCAAAGAACTTTACACTTTCCGGCAACAGCCAAACCATTTCTAAGCAAACCGGTAGTATCTAATCTAACTTACGACATTCCGAACTCTTTCAGAGCTGGAATATCCTACAATCTGAACCACATATTTTCAGGTTCACTCAAACCTATTTATAATCACTAATACCTCATTTGTTATGACCCGACCGAGACACAAATTTAGTTAACGCAAATAAAATTCCTTAATACCACAAAATACAGCGTCTACTAACAGAGATGATGGGACTTTGACAGCTCGTGGCATGGCTTTGCTTTTGCTTACAGAAATCTGTCAAATTTTGTCAGTGTGTTTTATTACGCACTTTCTGGTACAATAACTGAAGGCGACATACCATTTGAAGCGCCTTAGCTTTGCCGATTGGGTGCCGAGGATAATGGAACAAGGACAATTTTCATCGAAAAACACTGGTATACAGTGGTTTTGTTGCCCTGGATATGAGACTAATTTTAGATATATTTATGCTCACAATTCACGAAACTATCAATGATTTTGTAAGAATTGCTCTCAATTTTTTCTAAATCTTTATTTTCATTTTAATTCAAAAAAATCGGAAAACAAGAAATAAAATGACATAAATGTTGAAAATATTAGTTTTATTTTGAAAGATTAACAAACACTGAAGTAATAGAGAAAAAAATGTTAAAAACTTATACAATGTATATTCCCTTAAAATGCCTTTTGTTAGCTTTTCTTTTATAATTCTTCTTTGGACAATCTCTTTTTAAACACCAGCAGTAATCTGCCATCATGTGACAATCCCAGCGACCCTGATACCGTTCTTTCATCACTTTTAGATCCTGGTGGAACCGCTCTTCCTGTTCTTCACTATAATTCCCTAAATTATCCGGGAATTTATCTAGATAATTGCGAAGATAGTGTAACTTTATACTCATATTTGCTCCTAGAGTCTGAAAATTTGTCAGCATATTTTGCACAATTGTTTCATAATTTGGTGCTTTGTGATTACCTAGGAAATTTTCGACTACCAATACAAAACTTTCCCAAGCTTTACATTCCGGAACAGTCATGACTTCGATAAAATCTGAGTCTTTCATCATTAGCCGTATTTGAGGACCATCAAATATTCCACCTTTTAACTTTTCTCTACTAAGCTTAGGAAATTTTCTACAAATGTAATTAAAACAGTCTCCGTCTTTGTCTAATGCTTTTACAAATTGCTTGATCATTCCTAACTTAATATGTAATGGTGGGAGTATGATTTTGTCTCTGCTTACCAATGACTCTCTGATTACATTGGCTTTACCGACATTTACAGAATCTCTCACAGGCCAAACATCTTGATTCCAATGATTTTGCTTTGCTCTACTGTCCCACATACAAATAAAGCACGGGTATTTCGTGTATCCACTCTGTTGACAGAGTGAAAAATTAACCATGTTCAAATCTACACAGATCGGCCACTGATGTTCCGAGTATTTAATTTTTTCTAAAACCAATTTTACATTTTCATACTCCTCTTTGAGTTTTGTTGAATGGGCGATTGGAATAGATGCAAATTTATTACCATTGTGCAGTAAAACGCATTTCAAACTTCTTTTAGAACTGTCAATGAAAAGTCGTCACTCAGTAGGTTTATATTCTGTTAAACCCATGTCTAAAAGTAGTTTCGCGATATCATTACAGTACACCAGACCTTCATCTTCACTAAAAAATTGCAATAACTCTTTTTCTCGTGTCGTGTCTAATCCAGAACGTTCTCCTTTTTTCCATAACCGTAAAGACTCAACGCATAACTTACAAACTTTATGAGGAACCCATGGTTTTTCTAGTTTGTCCATTTTAAAACCGAAGTGTTCAGTGTAAGACTCCTTAAAAAAGTCTGTGATGTTTCGTTGTTGTTTTTTTGTTAAATAAACACCGCAAATATAACAAAACAAATCAGTACTATATTTACACTTTCTTCTTGACGAACTCATATTTTAAAAGACAAAACAAATATATATTTAAATATGTGCAGTGATTGAAACGAAATATTAACTTATCAGAACTCATTTAGATTCACGTAAAGGTACTTCGTATTGTCGAATAACTGCGATCTCAGCTGTTCTGCGGAGCAAAGGGTGGGGATCGCTAAGAGTAGGGATCACATGATGATTGCATGCGCGAAAAAGTTGTGCAGAAGCCTAATCATGACTGATAAAATCGATTTTTATGAATAAAAAGCTGATTATTGTTCAAATTATAAGATTTGTGAAAATCATATAAATAAGCGCATATTCAGTACTTTCATATATATATTCGTGATCTGGACACTTGAAAACATAAAAATTTTCACAGATATCCAGGGCAACAAAAAAAATATTTTTTTGTAGAGCTGTGAAATCATCATCTCAGATACAGGTCATTTGTAGCATAATGACCTCGTCAACAATATAATTATAGCTGCGGCTCAACTCAAGTCTTCGTGTGGTTGAGGAAACGCAATTAGATACCCAAAAATTTACCGTTTGTGCATTGTTTCTTGGTAAAAAGCGTTATACTACAAAAGATCGTTTTTCGAGTAAATTTTGTGAATATAATTGTGACATATCAAAGCTACAATACTATTAAAACTAGTTTCTGCAACAGTCAGTTGGAAGTAGTTACAATGAACACCGAATTATTTACCGAAAAAGAATTGGCTCCGCAGTAGAATTTTCCAAAATTGTTTTCAGAATATTTTTATATTTTATATTTCTTCACATCGTCCTTCTCTTACGTCAGGGCATGGGCGCAAATCAGCGATATGTTGAAGTTCTTCGCTGTAATGCGGATTGTGGCTAGACTTTCATTCAGCGGGGTGCAGGCGTCGGAGTCTCTCTCCCACCACGCGTCCCACACCGAATTTGAGCTCCTTTATGTGGCCATGGTAGTGAATGCCACAATAATCTACTCATCTCAGTCCTTGTCCACATTTCTTGAACAGCGGTGATGTCAGCTTTTATTTTTACGTAGACAATCAACGAAGAAATGGTTCAGTTCAGATCACTGGAGCATATAACTACCATTCAAACTGAACGCTCGGAATCCAGCGATCCTATGGAGAATTCGACGAGATTTATTCAGGAAGTTTGTCATGAATTATCAGCGAAAGCAACTCTACAATCTGCGAGCAAATAAGTGAGATCGAAGCACTATAGTCCACAGCTGCTACGAAAGCTGTCGGATTTTTGTATCGAAAATTTGTTTTAATGAAAAGGACAATAGCTGCGCTGCAACCGAAGTTAACTTATGTATTTTCTAATTTTTTAACAGAATTTTCGATCCGAAAATTGTGAAGAACGTTGTACTTTTAGCTGTTTGTTGAAATATTACTGAAATAATTCCACATTTTTAACAACACATATCCTCACAAGTGCTGCAGTAGCCGCTGAGTAATATGCAAAATATAATAAATATATTTTTAAAGCGAACTTTACTATGAAAAGGGTGGCAGCACTGTCAAAAAAAGCAAGTATGTGCTTGTTAAGCGACACCAAACGCAGATAATAAAATAAATACAGCTAAATATGGCCTAAGGAAAAGCGCATAAAGTAAAGGCAACAACAGCAACAACAACAATGCAAACAGCAGCGCATCAATACTGGCATGCGGATGCGCTATTTTTAATACTTGTCACTTTTATTTACTGATTTTTATTTATGTTTTATTTACATTGCGTATTTTGTATTTTATTGCGCCGACACACACGCACACATATACATACGCGTATTTAAGTGTATTTACATTTCATTGCGATTGGGCGGCCATATTTTATAAAACATTTGTGCTTACACGCCGCTAGTATTTATTTATTGCACAAGCGCTTGTGTGTGTGTGTGTGAAATTGCTATTTGTTCACTGCTTGCATGCGTGTGTGTGTGTGAGTGCTTATACGCACTGCTGTCTTTCTCTCTCCCTCTGTCTCCTCTCTCGCCCTCGCTCGCTTGTGGTTACTGCATAAATCGTCCGTGCACAGCTTCGCTGAAATGTTGCAGAAAACTTAAGCCGCAGAGCGTTGCATAGTGTTGGGCGCAGTCGCTTAAATTGTCATGCGAAATCGCTTTTTTATATGTGGCATGACGACGTGCGGCCGGCATTGAGGCACTGCTCGCACACACACAAACATTTGTATGTGTATGCATATGTACATTTGTATGGATAATCCGGCGGAGTAATCAACAACGGCAAGTGTGACGCGCATGAAAAGAAAGGGGCAGGGAAAGCAAGTAAATAAATGTTGCACAGTTTGTTAAAATTGCAGCAAATATACATATACAAACATACGCACGTACATACATGCGTAGATGGTTTGTAAGGCCAGAGAAAGCTTGCAGTGAACCGCGTTGGCTGAGAAAATACATAAAATTGAATTTAATTCGAGCTTCTAATACAACATACATACACTTATGCATAAAAATCTACAACTTGCCACACACACAACGCACATACATATGTAGTATATACATACATTAGGGTGAGTAAAAACAAAGCGGTTTTTCATTTCTTACTCTGAATAATGGGTGGCAGAAACCTCTAAGGAAAACTATCCGAGTATGAGCTTTTAATTTTAACGGGTTTCTATTTTTTTCCTAGTATTAGATAGAAAATTATGTATCTCGCTTCTACCTTCTTCTTTTATAACGGATACACCGCTTACGCAATTATAGCTACGTCAACAACAGCGCGCCAGCCGCTTTTCTTTTCTCCAATTTTGGTACCAATGTGAGATACCGCGTGCAGCCAGGTCCTTCTCCACCTTTATCTCCCCGGCAGGGAGGAGGTCTTCCACTTCTTCTACTTCCAACGGCCGGTTATGAATTTAAAATCTTCAAAAGCTGGCCTTTTCCACTCGGACAACATGACCTAGCCAGCGCAGCCGCTTTATCTTGATTCGCTTAACTATGTCAATGTCGCTATATATCTCGTACAGCTTATCGTTTCATCGACTGCGGTACTCGCCGTTGCCAATGCGCAAAGGATCATAAATCTTCCGCAAAATCCTTCTGTCGAACCCTCCTAAGGCCGACTCATCAGATGCTACCATTGTCCAGTCCCCCCGCACGATATAGCAGGACGGGAATAATGAGGGACTTGTAAAGTTTGGTCTTTGTTCTTCTTCTGGCAAGAATGATTCTGCGTTGGATTTCAAGGTCGATATTGTTAATGGTGCTAATACCAGTCCCTAGATAGACAAAATAATCTACGACTTCAAGGTAATGACTGTCAACAGTGACGTGCAAGCCAAGTCGAGAATGCAATGACTGTTTGTTTGATATCAGAGGATATTTCGTCTTATCCTCATTCACAACTAGACCCATATACTCCTTTTTCATACTGGTGTTGATGTACTTGTATATCATCGAAGTACACAAGCAGCTGTACACTCTTATAGAACTTGTATC
Organism: Bactrocera zonata; assembly: GCA_037783105.1. Lineage (NCBI taxonomy): Eukaryota > Metazoa > Arthropoda > Insecta > Diptera > Tephritidae > Bactrocera > Bactrocera zonata. Next base: position 114,018 of record JBAWJQ010000299.1, on the reverse strand, counting down.
TGCTGGTTAAGCTCTACGGCCCTTTGTCTGAAAACTTGTTAGGTATCAAACGTCTCGGAGAAGTCCTTCGCTCTGCTGACGGAACTTTTGGTGTCTTTAAAATCGACGAAGAGGTGAGTGTGTCGATCCTCCTTTCACGGGTCCGTAGATTTTCCAGGTCTAAATACAGACTGATAAGGTCCAATTAGTTCGTTGTTGGTAGACTTCACTCTTTCACACACTGAGCTCGATAAGACCTTATATGCAATATTAAGGATGCTTATCCAAAGGTAGTTGGCGCAGATTGTGGGACCCCTGTTTTTTGGATTGAACGCACATACGTTCCAATCGGCCCCTGCTCTTAGTTGTTTTTCAAGCGAGTAATTGCTATTCGATCCTCATCATAGTCGGGCTATGGAGCATCAATTCCATCGTCATCGTTTGGGGAATCGGATTCGCCATTTCCAGATGTTCTTTAATTGGATGCTGTTATTTCCTTTTCATTAGGAATGGTTTCTATGCGGCGGGTCCCAAACACAGTGTACAACCTCGCTAGGCGATTAGTATAAAGCATTATACACATTCAGATAGCCAGCCGCTTGTTTCAAGACCAACGCCCTATCGCAGCCGCAACTTTGGTGAACAGACACTGCAATTAGACATCAGCGAACCCTTAAATCGAATATGTCTGCATGGCTTCACTGAAACTTCCTCTCTTTTAGCCGTGACCCCAGACCCCACACGGGTTCGCTACCGCATATTATTGGAGGGTTACTCACGTTTCCGAAGTGCGCAGGCAAAACACTAGAGTAGGAATTAGGAAGAGGTATAGTCCTACAGCTGTAACTGCTTACCCAGAAGCATAACAATATCCCATTACAGCCTCGCTTCCAAATGCTTGAAAAAATATTTCGGTGCGTGGGTGTTGAAGGAAATTTAATGTTCTTCAAGAAAGGTCCACAAAGATTTTGTTTTAACCTAAACATTGAAAAGATATTAACTGTGAAAAGTTATTAAAAAAAAAAAAAAATTTTTGAATTTAGTAACCCACCCTAACATACATACACACAAGCTCACTTTTTATTACCATATTTTTCTATATTCTCTATGTATTCCCCTCCCAGCGTCTAACCTTCCTCACCCACTTCAACCACGTTTAGCTGCGGCTATTTAAAGCCTTCCGCCTTGCAACTGTCCATTTGAGAAATGAAAAAACGCGCATCCTTTACATTGTCCTATTCCAGCATCTCACGTAAATTATGAGTGACTGCTAAGTGTAGTGGAAGTGGCAAGGAAGAATATTAAAAAAAAAAGCCGGCGAAGAGTTATACAGCGCACGAAGATTGCTTGTGGCTATCTGCTATGCGGTTCGGTATATAAGAGAACATAATAAAGTCGCATTTAATCGAGTTTTCTGTCCGAACTGACATTCATTACGTTGAATTAGAATGGACGAGTGACTGCACGCGAACCAGAGATAAAGAGGATGGCCTGCCGAGTGTTTGTGTTCGTGACACAGTACATGAGGTTAATAAAGTTGTAGCTCAAATGAAATATAGTGCCATGTTAAAATATGTTAAATTCTTTACAGCAGCTGTGACATAGAATAAAATTAAATTTAAAATAATAGAAACTAATTCTCATTGCAAGACCTTTCTCCGATTAAATACAACTTAAATTAAAGAAATGAAAGCAATTATGGTATACTTCAAACCAATTGCATTCCGCTACGTAGGCATTGTGGTAATGGGTGATCCAAGTAGAGATACTTCTTCAGTAGCCTTTTTTTTAATAGATCACGCGTGAGTTCTGAGTACTTTTGTTCAGTATTGTTTGACATTTTATCATGGAAAGACTTAAACCTGACTTGAACAACATTTACAAATCGTACAAATTTTTGTACGAAAATTAAATTTTTTAAAGAATGTGTTTCGCTCAATTTGTGGTCAACATAATCGGCCAACTGAGCGTACTATTCGCGACACCCCTCTTGAAACCCAGCATTCATTATTAAATAATATTCGTCCGAATAAATCACGTCCAGCACGCAGTGATGAAAACATAGCAGCCGTAGCTGAGAGTGCATACGAAAACTGTGGAGAGTCAATTCGCAGCAACTCGGACTGACGTATGGAACGACTTGCAACGACAAGATACAGCTTGCGCAAAAACTGAAGTCTATCGACCAACGAGGTAAATTTTGTTCAGCGATGAGGCACACTTTTGGCTTAACCGGTATGTGGACAAGCAAAATTGCCGACGAAGAGCAGTCTAAAAACATTCAAGAAAAAACAACGGTTTAGTGTCATTTGTGGGCCGGTAGAATCATCTATTCAGATTTCTTCAAAAATGATGCCGGTGAGATCGTAACCGTCAATGTCGACCGTTATCGTGCTATGATGCTATTTGATACCTAAAATTGAACCTCGTGGTTTCGGCGACATTTGGTTTCAATAATACGGCGTCATTTCCCACACATCGCATCAATCAATGGGTTCATTGAGAGAACACTTCGGTGAGCAGATAATTTCACGTTTTGGTCCGGTGGATTGGCCACCAAGATTTTTCTGTGGGGATATGTTAAGTCTAAAGTCTGTACAGACAATCCCACTTCGATTCAAGCCTTAAGGGGGTATTCTACTCTAGAATTTTGAAAACCTCGATTTTTTTCATATATTTAAAGTTTAGACTTTCAAAAATATGACCTTGGAAGGATTTTTCAAAATTCAACTTATTTTCGGAGATACAGCCGATTTTATAAGGTGGCGTCCGTGTTCACTAGAATTGTCTCCTAAGCTTTAAACGCGTTTTTCTCGAAACTATTTTTTTCAACACGGTACCGGTATTATCTCAAGTTCTATACAACCGATTTACTTGAAATTTTGTGTGAACCTTCTTTATATAATCCTTTATCGTTCCTGCCAGCATCGTGTCAAAATTTTTGTATTTAATATTTTAAAAAAATTTAGGAATTTCAAAAAAAAAAACGTAAAAAGTGATCTTTATTTTCAGGCAGTCGCCATTTTTTAAAAAAAAAGTTTTTTCGTGTTCCCGGACTATAACAGCATCCTTACTGTTTAATAATTTTTTTTTATTTTTTTTTTTTTTTTTCAGACCACCAGGAGAGTCAGGATCAATGTCACCAGGAATGCGCCATTTTTTTTTACACCTGACTCTCTCATGTAATTATTTCAATTTTTAATATTTTTTATAAAATTTTTTTTCTGTATCCTTAAGATATCACTAAAAACACCATAAAAAATGGATAGTTTTCTTTTTTTAAATAAAATTCAAAAAACTGCCCAAAATTTGATTTCTAGAGAGAATACCCCCTTAAAGCAAAACAGCACGCGTGTCATTCGCCAGTTAACAATCACGAACGAGTCATCAAAAATTGAACTTAATGAATGGACCAGCTGAGACGTAGGCGTGGCCGACATTTGAAAGAGATGATCTTCAAAAAATAAGTGCCAAAGTATTCCCTTTCGAATAAATTTAAAGTTTCTGATTTTTTTTTTTTTTTTTTTTTGAGTAGAGAGTTTCGAATTGGATCACCCTTTAAAAAATCATTAGGCAAAGGACCTTCCCGTTACAATTAAAAACTAACTACCTATTTTCCGAATATCAAACATTTTTTTCACGCATCCTAATATGTATATATAGAATCGAAGTTTCCTAAAACAGATCAAGCGATTTTTCGTGTAACCCCTTTTCCGTAGATGTGTTTTTACATACTTAAATAAATTTAAAATATAACTGTTCAAATTCCATATATACTCACTCGATTAGAATTCGCAGCAAATCGTGAAAAAGCGATTGTCCACGAGCCAACAGCACATGGCGAGCTTCACAGAAGGTGCGCATTATACAGTAATGCGATGGGTAATTATGTCTATTGTTTATGCAACAGAATAGCAAGCAAGCGATTCGGGCAGTAGGCGCCGAGGCACACCGGAAGCGAGCCACATGCGGAAGTGGAATGTAAATCGATGAACCAAAAAATGAACAGAGAACATATTTGATAAGGCGTAAGCGACTAAAGGGGGCCGCAACTTAATGAAATCAATTAGCAGTGTAATTACAAAGCAATTACAAGTACATGACCAACAATAACAACACCAACAATAAACGTTTACATTAGACAAACAACGTGAGGTATTGTTGTTATTTAAGAGTGTGTATGTGTGCATGGGTATAAACGGTAAGCAATTTTGGGGAAATAGTTAGGTGCAAATGGGTTTCGGGAAGCTAGGAAAGGAGTTAGAGGAACTGAGGCTGTCTTACGACTGCATCCCGTACTAATGCTGCAGCTGGTCTACTTCCAAGTGCTTAGCATGGCGGAATTGAGCTGCTGGAAGTGACTAGGAATGAAAATGTGTGTGTTTATCAAATGTGTTTTGGCATGCATATCACGTTGGTGGTGTTGTTGTTGTTGTTGTTACCTTTTACCTATCTATAAATACACGAAAGTACGTACACTTGTGTCCATTGCGTCAGCAAATCAAAGAAAATGCGCTCAGCATTTGTGGCAAAATGGAATTCATCGGGACGCTCATCAAATCGATGGACATCATCATTATTATTTTCCTTGCCGCCCGCAACACCAATACCAACACCAACAGAATCGTCACCAGCGCCAACACTCCGCCGCTTGCGACCACGCCCCAACGTTTTCGAACCGTCCGCACACAAACGTCTGTCGACGTTGTTGCCGTGCCAATTGCCGTAGACATTTCGTCGTGGACACACGGAGTGTTGGTGCACCGCCGGATGAGCGGCGAATTGCCTTGACAATATGGGCGGCGCGAATGTCAATGATTTCGCTTCTTGCAACGCCGAAGGAAATCGATGTTGCTGACGAGCAAAGTATTGTTTTCGTGTTTGTTGTTGTTTTCTGCGTAGTTGTTGTTTTCTACTTTTTTGCTGTTGTTGTTTGCTGTGCGACTGTTGTTGTTTTCCATATTGTTGTTGTTGTTGCTGTTGTTTGTGTAGTTGTTGTTGTTTGTTGTGTGCGCTCAACCATTGCCGTCGTTGGCCCGGCACTTGCCACCAAGTTGGCATCGTGGCTGCCGCTGCAGGCCAATCGCCAGTTGCATGCCACGTTGGTAGCCACATCTCGTCGTTGCTGTTGTTGTTGTAATTGCTATAACCATTACTTCCGCTAAAGTTTCCTAACTTCGGCGTATGCTTTGCAGCGGCACTAGTTGTGGCGTTGTGTTTTGTTGTTGTTGTTGCCGACGAATGCGCTTTCGTCCGTTGAGGCCATAGATCGTCCAACGTTGCGGGCAATTCATAGTTGGCGGTAGTTTCAAAGACTTGAAATAGACCACGCGGATACTCTGGTAAAAACAGTTTCGTACCGGAAATTTGCGCCTAGAAAAGAGTACAGCAGGGGAGGTCAAAAAACCAGCGATTGATGAATTCAGAGACAAGTGGCACAACGTTTGTGTGTATGTGATTATTGTAGTGTAAATTTATTTTAATGCATTTTTTTGAAATTACATTTTAAACTGCAGTTATGCTACGGTAAAATGCCGTAACTTGCCTCAACTGACCGTTAATAACTCACCCCCACTGTCGAGCCCTTCTCAAACAGCAAATACCTCCGCTGCCGTCGTAGCCAATTGTGTGGCATGTTGCGTTGACTTGCCGTTGCTAGCATGCTGGTGACCGCAGCTGTTGTTGTATGTGATGTGCCTGCCGTGTCCGCAATGAGGTTGCAACAAATTAGCAGCACCAATAAGTGCAACATGCTGTGCATTTGCTGCTGCTTCGAGTTACTTGCAACGTTGTTCATTTGCAACTGTAGAGATTTCTGATGGTGAATAGCTTTAAAATGCTGTTTTTGTCTTCATTAAAGTCGTGTAACGGCAATTAGCAGGCAGTTGCATATCTAAGTTGCAAGTAATCCACCGAATACCTCTAATAGATAGAATTCTTTTGTTAATGTTGACTTTTACTACAATTTGATTTCCTTTCAACAGATCAATATTCTTGCTTGATCAAGCATACAAAAGAATCGAAGAGATTACTCCATCTGGAAAAACTGATATTTGTCTTACATCAGATACCCATTTTACAAATTAAACTTTCGTAAAGTTTAAAAACTACAAGAAGTATTGCCCGAACCACCAATGAGTGGAGAGAGTGCCATAACTGTCATAGATAATATTCCTCACTATGAAGAAATGAATACAAGTGTCCCAGAATTCTAAACCACGGCTATATCGATTGATTCTGGTTTCAGCAAAGTAAGTATTACTGCAATATATAGCCCACCAAAACACAATATCAAAAAGGAATTGTACACATAACTTATTCCTAAAGACCATGGAAAATTCATCATGGGTGCTAACTTTGACGCAAAACACTAGCAATGAGGTGTTACGACACCGCAGGGGAGAGAGCTCCCTATACCAGCTATGGCCACTAGATACGACTTTATGTATATTGGAAAATCGACTTACACACCTTCCGACACAAGAAAATTGCCTGGTCTGATCGACTTTTTCATCACGTGACAAATATTCAAGGCCTTCCTTGCCATGGAAAATGGATTGAACTCAAATTCGGACCACTCGCCAGTATATCTAATCCCAAATGGCCATCTAAAGTTATACTCTACAAAAATATTGATTTTTAGGTAAATATAACAACTCTAGATATTTTAGCAGATAACGTTCATACATTTTCGGAAACTGTACAAGATACGGTTTGGAAAAATACGCCTGCTTCGAAACAAAAAAATTTTTAAACTAACGGGTGATTTTTTAAGAGCTTGATAACTTTTTTAAAAAAAAAAACGCATAAAATTTGCAAAATCTCATCGGTTCTTTATTTGAAACGTTAGATTGGTTCATGACATTTACTTTTTGAAGATAATTTCATTTAAATGTTGACCGCGGCTGCGTCTTAGGTGGTCCATTCGGAAAGTCCAATTTTGGGCAACTTTTTCGAGCATTTCGGCCGGAATAGCCCGAATTTCTTCGGAAATGTTGTCTTCCAAAGCTGGAATAGTTGCTGGCTTATTTCTGTAGACTTTAGACTTGACGTAGCCCCACAAAAAATAGTCTAAAGGCGTTAAATCGCATGATCTTGGTGGCCAACTTACGGGTCCATTTCTTGAGATGAATTGTTGTCCGAAGTTTTCCCTCAAAATGGCCATAGAATCGCGAGCTGTGTGGCATGTAGCGCCATCTTGTTGAAACCACATGTCAACCAAGTTCAGTTCTTCCATTTTTGGCAACAAAAAGTTTGTTAGCATCGAACGATAGCGATCGCCATTCACCGTAACGTTGCGTCCAACAGCATCTTTGAAAAAATACGGTCCAATGATTCCACCAGCGTACAAACCACACCAAACAGTGCATTTTTCGGGATGCATGGGCAGTTCTTGAACGGCTTCTGGTTGCTCTTCACCCCAAATGCGGCAATTTTGCTTATTTACGTAGCCATTCAACCAGAAATGAGCCTCATCGCTCATCGGACACGGACGCGAAACACATTTCGAACCGAACACTGATTTTGGTAATAAAATTCAATGATTTGCAAGCGTTGCTCGTTAGTAAGTCTATTCATGATGAAATGTCAAAGCATACTGAGCATCTTTCTCTTTGACACCATGTCTGACATCCCACGTGATCTGTCAAATACTACTGCATGAAAATCCTAACCTCAAAAAAATCACCCGTTAAATATTCATCAGACATTTTAGATCTCATAAAGAAAAAGAGCAAACTACGTAAAAAATGGCAAACCTCGCGATTTCCTCAGTACTCAAAAAAAACAATTTATCTAAGCTTCTCAGCACCAAAATAAACATATGTATTAACATATCAAAATATTTCTACTTCTATTGAGAAATAAATGCCAAATAAAAATACGTATTATTCGCTTTATGAATATTCTTCTTCTTCTTCTTTACTGGCGTAGACACCGCTTATGCGATTATAGCCGAGTCAACAACAGCGCGCCAGTCGTTTCTTCTCTTCGCTACGTGGCGCCAATTGGATATTCCAAGCGAAGCCAGGTCCCTCTCCACTTGGTCCTTCCAACAGAGTGGAGGTCTTCCTCTTCCTCTGCTTCCCGCGGCGGGTACTGCGTCGAATACTTTCAGAGCTGGAGCGTTTTCATCCATACGGACAACACGACCTAGCCAGCGTAGCCGCTGTCTTTTAATTCGCTGAACTATGTCAATGTCGTTGTATATCTCGTACAGCTCATCGTTCCATCGAATGCGATATTCGCCGTGGCCAACGCGCAAAGGACCATAAATCTTTCGCAGAACTTTTCTCTCGAAAACTCGCAACGTCGACTCATCTGTTGTTGTCATCGTCCAAGCCTCTGCACCATATAGCAAGACGGGTATAATGAGCGACTTATAGAGTTTGGTTTTTGTTCGTCGAGAGAAGACTTTACTATTCAATTGCCTACTCAGTCCGAAGTAGCATCTGTTGGCAAGAGTAATCCTGCGTTGGATTTCCAGGCTGACATTGTTGGTGGTGTTAATGCTGGTTCCTAAATAGACGAAATTATCTACAACTTCAAAGTTATGACTGTCAACAGTGACGTGGGAGCCAAGTCGCGAGTGCGACGACTGTTTGTTTGATGACAGGAGATATTTCGTCTTGCCCTCGTTCACTGCCAGACCCATTTCTTTTGCTTCCTTATCCAGTCTGGAGAAAGCAGAACTAACGGCGCGGGTGTTGAGGCCGATGATATCAATATCATCGGCATACGCCAGCAGCTGTACACTCTTATAAAAGATTGTACCTGATCGATTCAGTTCTGCAGCTCGAATAATTTTCTCCAGCAGCAGATTGAAAAAGTCACACGATAGGGAGTCGCCTTGTCTGAAACCTCGTTTGGTATCGAACGGCTCGGAGAGGTCCTTCCCGATCCTGACGGAGCTTTGAGTGTTGCTCAGCGTCAGTTTACACAGCCGTATTAGTTTTGCGGGGATACCAAATTCAGACATCGCGGCATAAAGGCAGCTCCTTTTCCTTTGATTTACCAGGTCTGAAGCCACACTGATAAGGTCTAATCAGTTTGTTGACGGTGGGCTTTAATCTTTCACACAATACGCTCGACAGAACCTTATATGCGATGTTGAGGAGGCTAATCCCACGGTAGTTGGCGCAGATTGTGGGGTCTCCTTTTTTATGGATTGGGCATAGCACACTTAAATTCCAATCGTTGGGCATACTTTCGTCCGACCATATTTTACAAAGAAGCTGATGCATGCACCTTATCAGCTCTTCGCCGCCGTGTTTGAATAGCTCGGCCGGCAATCCGTCGGCCCCTGCCGCTTTGTTGTTTTTCAGACGGGCAATTGCTATTCGAACTTCGTCATGGTCGGGCAATGGAACATCTGCTCCATCGTCATCGATTGGGGTATCGGGTTCGTTTTCTCCTGGTGTTGTGTGTTCACTGCCATTCAGCAGGCTGGAGGAGTGTCCCCTCCATAATTTAAGTATGCTCTGGGCATCGGTGGCTAGATCACCTTGGGGGGTTCTACAAGAGTATGCTCCGGTCTTGAAACCTTCTGTAAGCCGCCGCATCTTTTCGTAGAATTTTCGAGCATTACCCCTGTCGGCCAGCTTATCAAGCTCTTCGTACTCACGCATTTCGGTCTCTTTCTTTTTCTGTCTACAAATGCGTCTCGCTTCCCTCTTCAACTCTCGGTATCTATCCCATCCCGCACGTGTTGTGGTCGATCGTAACGTTGCGAGGTAGGCAGCCTGCTTTCTCTCCGCTGCGACACGGCACTCCTCGTCGTCCCAGCTGTTCCTTTGCACTTTCCGAAAACCAATGGTTTCGGTTGCAGCTGTACGTAAGGAGTTTGAAATGCCGTCCCACAGTTCCCTTATACCGAGTTGTTGACGAGTGCTCTCAGAGAGCAGGAGTGCAAGCCGAGTAGAAAATCGTTCGGCTGTCTGTTGTGATTGCAGCTTCTCGACGTCGAACCTTCCTTGTGTTTGTTGGCGTGCGTTTTTTGCTGCACAGAGGCGGGTGCGAATTTTGGCTGCAACAATATAGTGGTCCGAGTCGATGTTAGGACCTCGGAGCGCACGCACATCTAAAACACTGGAGACGTGTCTTCCGTCTATCACAACATGATCGATCTGGTTGGTGGTTTTTCGATCCGGAGACAGCCAGGTAGCTTGATGTATCTTCTTGAGAAATAAATGCCAAATAAAAATACGTATTATTCGCTTTATGAATATTAGGAAACCAATATTGTCGATGCCTCAGAAATCCAAACGAATCGTGGGACAAAAGCGACGAAAAAAAGCGAAAATTTTTTTTAGAGAAAATAACTAAAATGTTTAGTTTTATGTTGCATGGTACTTTACCGAAGCTGGAAGCATCGCAATATGTATGTAGGTGAAATTCAAGAAGTGAAAAATATCATGAAAAGAGATGTAAACCAAAACAGACCGCCGGCTTCGACTTGATGACTGCTAATGAACTAAAACATCTAACGCGACAAGCATTAGCAAAGCTTACATCGATAATAAACGCTTGCTTAAATCTCAGATATGTACGTTCCATTGTCATGAAAGATATCTGAAATCATTACGGTACAAAAACCTGGGAAAAGCTCAAATGAGGTCTCGTCACATCGTCCAATCTCACTGTTGCCTATTTTTGCACAAGCTACTTAAAGCTGTAATTAGATCACAACATTCCACAATCGATCGAGTTCATCCAATAGTGCATAAAACGATGGTGGCTCAGCGCTAATCAAGCTCCTGCGAAGCCCAACTTTCCAGTAGTAAAACACATGAGATGATAAACACAAGCAACGATCCGCTCCCATTCTACTGATAGCGTGGCTAAGTTCCTCGCGATCCTGCTGTTGCCTGGAATTATAACAAAGTTACTCGATACCATTGATAACGAGGCTAGGTATTCATCATCCAGCGCTGAAAACACGGTCAGTGAGCTCAAAGCTAGTATTGCCGCTCTGGTATCAGAATGGATAGTCACTTCTCTGAAGGAGGCTGCACTTCGGAGCAGTAAGTCCCTTGCTGATTCGAGACTCGTTAGTCGTAACCATCCTTATACCATACCTATCATTTAAGATTATTGCATATTCAACTGCAATTTCATGGTTGCAAAAATTGTTGATTTGCTTAAGAAATAATCTGAAAGGACTTGACTACTACTTCTAACAAAATATATATATATTTTTTTTTTTTGAGAAATAAGTATATACATACATATAACAATCTCAGTTAGACAGTAGAGTTGTTTAGACGAAATACTCAAACTCACCTTCTACAAAAAAGTTAAAAAAAAAACAATACATCCATTAAACATCCTTAATGGAATTAGGAGGATTTAAGTTCATAGAGGTGATACTCCGTTCAATACTCAGCAAAACAACATTATATTCGCTTCAGTAATCCAAAACAATACAGTTAACCATTACATCGATGATTTTTTCTAAATAGTTGCACAAAAATTGTACGTAAATTTTGTTATTACTAATGGTTTTATCTGTTTTCATTCAAGTCAATACAGATTTTTAACATAAAGTTGTCAGGTGTTTCATTTACAATATATAAAATCAGACTCATTTTTAGAAATATGGAAGTCAAATACATCAAGGATTGTTGTGCTAAGTTTAGATATCGTGAAATAAGCACCGAAGACGATGAAAGCAGTGAATTTTCAACAAGGTTGTTACCGACGACCACATCAAAAAATCCACAAAATAATTTAGGATAACTGTAAAGTGAAGTTGTTCGAGATAATATATGGCAACATGGCGCCGAATAAACGTGTTTGTGTTGAGTGTAACAGTGTAATTAAAGGAAACATTAGAAGTTTGAGCTGTATTAACCTTTAACTGGTGACAAGCGGTCTCACAGGCCGAGCGGAGTCAGTAAAACATCATTTCACCCCCTGATTTTAGTTCTTACATAGATTGAATTAGAAAGTTAATAATTAAAAATCACATTTAGAGCCTATTGAGTAGTTTTATATTATCATTTTATATGTTAATTTAATGGTTTGAAAGACTGCAGTAAGCTATCGTACATAGTTTCCATGCTATAGACAATGTAAAGCAGCGGCCTCTTAGGCCGCTCGTCACCAGTTAAGTTACACAAAAACCATGTCACCAGTTAAAGGTTAATTGTAAAAAGTGGTATCATATGAGCTGCAGTGGTCTGGATAAAAATGAGTTTGAATTTTTTTACCAGGAATTTAAAGCTACTAATGCAAATACATGGAACTGTGGCAGATGCGAATTGGAGGTTAGCTTCGTTGTCCCGGAGTCGGAAAACGTGGCCGGTGAGGGTTATAGTTATGCTCCAGGCATGAATAAAATATTAGAACGCTTAGATAAATTATTGGATGAAAAGTTTGCAAAACATGTAGAACCTTTGCGTGTGGAAATTAGAGAATTAAAGACAAGTGTCACTGTTATGGAAGAGGAAATTACTGAACTAAAAAAGGCTAGAGAAATGGATAAAAATGTATATGAAAATAAGGCAAAGACTCTGAACGACCTGGGTAAACATGTCTCTACGTTAGAAAAAAAAGGTTTTGAAATAGACATTCAGAGAAGCTGAGGAACGGAAAAGTAAGGAATCCAGCATCATCAGGTACAACTTTAAAGAATCAGACAAGACGGAGAGACAGTTGGATGATAAAACAAAATTCATTCAACTGCTACCAGATGATTGTGGTATTGAGATGGATGATATCAAAATCAATAGAGTTGGCAAAGCAGCAAAGGACAAGATTCGTCCAGTGAAAATCGCACTTCCGTCTAAAGAATGTGCTAGAAAGATATTGACAACGAAACTTAAAGATGAGTCGGTCAAGCTAAAACAGGATTTGACATTAGCCCAGAGAGAAAATATGAAGAAATTGCACAGTGAGTTGAAAGTGAGAGAAGAGAAAGGAGAAAAAATCTGGTCATCAGGTACAAATTTGGAGAGCCGTTTATCTATAAAAATGTAAATTTTCGGGAAAAAATCCTAATATCGGAGGAGCAATAACAAATATCACTATTGTTTGTCAGAATGTCAGGGGTTTACGCACTAAGCTGAGTCAGTTTCATACAATATCTGCGTCTAGTGATCCGGAGGTTGTGTGTGTTACTGAATCATGGTTGAACGATAGTATAAAAAACTGGGAGGTTATAAACAATACGTGTCAGTTATTTAGGAAAAATCGTGAGGACATTACGAAATGGCGTGGAGGAGGAGTGTTTATAGCAGTGAAACGAATATTTGAGGCTGGTTTAATAAATGTTGTTCACCAGGACATTGGACAAGATTAAACTTAAGAATGATGATTTGATTGTAGGGTGTGTTTACATTCCACCGAATGGAGACTGCAATGTGTATGCTAAACACATACAGGACTCCGTAAATATAGTGAATAAATATCCTGGTTGTAAAATCCTGCTTCTTGGTGACTACAACCTTCCGGACACTAAATGGATCAGGACTGGAGGTGAAGAAGAATTTATTGAAGAATCAGAGCAGGCGGGTTCGGTGATTGACTGGGTTTGAATCAAATTAATAAGATCTGTAATTCTGTCGGTAAATTTATGGATTTATGCTTTACTAATTGTGATTTTTTTGCTGATAGAATAGCTCCTATGGTTCCAGAGGACAAGTACCATCCCACTATTGGAATTGAAGTTACACTACATGAGACTATCAGACAGAAAAAAGCCGACTACGGTGCTCTAAATAATTTTTTTTTCAAACAAACTGGATTCCTATGTACGAATTGAAGGATATTGATAGTATGGTAGAACACTTTTACGGAATCATTTCTGAAGGGATTAATAACTATGTGCCGAACTCGGTAAGAGAGGATTACAATTATCCTTGTTGGTTTAGTAGACTTCTAATTCACAAGATTAAATTGAAAAGAACAGCGCTCACAGATATAAGTGCTCTGGAAGTTACTTGGACTATGAAATTTTTAGGAAACTGAGAAAAGAATGTAAAAGGTTATGTAGTCAATGCTATAAAAACTTTACCAAAGGCGCTGAGAAGAAGATTAAATCGGACCCTGTATATTTCTGGAAATTTATAAGAATGAAAAAAAGCACAGCCAAAGGAATACCGTCTAGTATGGAGTGGAATGACCCCAAGGCGGAAGGTGCTGATAGTGTATGTGACTTGTTAACGGATTTCTTTAGCAGTATTTATCAGAAAGTGGACACATTACTACAAGAGGACATCACATTCTCATTGGAGCGGCTGAAAAATTGTAATAGCAACTTGGAAAATCTTAAAATCACCTTTGATGAATTATTGAAAAGGATGTTAGATCTTGATCCTAGCAAAGGCCCAGGCCAAGATGGTATTTCGAACTTCTTTCTAAGAGAATTTGCTGTGGGTTTGTGTGAACCACTGAGCTTTCTGTTAGACAAATCATTAAAATTGGAAATTTTTCCCAATTGCTGGAAAGATGCATACGTAGTACCTATATTTAAGGCTGGAAGAAAGATCGACGTGAGTAACTATAGACAAGTCTGCATTCAATCCGCATTACCTAAGCTGTTTGAAAAGTTGATATATACTCATATTGAAACATGGTTTAAGGATTCTCTGATCAGGCAGCAACATGGATTCGTCAAGGGAAGATCAACCACCTCGAACCTCATGATGTACGTAGAATATATCTTACAGCATTGGTCTGAAAAACTTGAAGTCCATGCACTATATACGGACATTAGTAAAGCGTTCGATATGGTGAATCATGAAGTCCTGTTGCTAAAGCTGAAGAAATACGGTATCACGGGTTGTATATATGAATGGTTTGAATCGTACTTGAGTGGAAGAAGACTCCGTGTGAAGATCAGTGACTCCATCTCTAGAGCGTTCAAGGTGATATCTGGTGTACCACAAGGGTCACACTTAGGGCCTCTACTGTTCTGTATCTTTGTTAATGATATAGGAGCGGAATTTACATCTCGGTACTCACTCTTCGCTGATGATTCGAAAATCTATAGGTGCATTAAGAACATCAGTGACACATCATGCACTTCAAGAGGATATAAACAAGCTGGTGAGATGGTGTGAGTTTAATAAATTGAAGCTTAACGTGGGAAAATGTACAATCATTAAATATAGCCGTAAATCTGAAGTTATTCAACACCCTTTTTATATGGGTTATGATATAGTTAAACAAGTAGAGTCAATAAAAGATCTTGGAATGCGTATGGACAGTAAACTCACATTTGTTGGTCACATAAATAATATTGTAGCCAAAGCCAATAAGATCCTAGGTAGCCTGTTGAGAACAAGTAAAGATTTTGAGAATGGTAGTACGCTGATTGGTCTGTTCAATGCACTAGTGAGGCCAGTGTTGGAGTATGGATGTGTAGTCTGGGACCCAATCTATAGTTATCAAATTGAGAAAATGGAGTCAGTACAAAAGAAATTTAACAGACATTTAAAATATCGTCACAACATGAGTAAAGACTCAAGAGGTGCAATTGATGCACTAGAACCTAGTAATCCCACACTGGCCAATAGAAGAAAATATCTAACTTTCTGCACCGAAGCTAATATCATTAATGGACATTGGGATGTTCCAAAGTTGGTGGAAATATTTGAGTTCGTTGAGCACAAAGTAAACTTACGAAAGTCAAGAGTTATTGAAGTACCAATAGTTAGATCGAGATACAACACTCGTGCACCGACCTATAGGATCGCGATTGTAATTAATGAGTATGCTGACCGTACGGATGTTTTCAACATATCTGCAGAAAAAATTAAAAATGAAGCTAAACGTTTAATTCTTACCTGGTATTCTGATAAACAAAAAAAGAAGTGATATTGCTTAAGGTTCTGATCTTAACTATTATAATTCTAACATTTGTTATTATTTTCTTTTCTTCAAAGTATTGTTATTCTTCGAAAATTTCTCTCTTAATACTCAACACGTAAAAGAAAAAGAAATCTATGTATAATTGCTGAGTGCGTTATTAAATAAATAAAATATGCCCTCAAAAGATATCAACTGAATGTGTACATCATAACATTCACGAAAAGTTGGATAAGACAATGCTCTGGACAAAGGACGTGCCACGCAAGCTCACTTTGGATCAAAAACAATGAGGAGTTGATAATTTAGAACCGTGTTTGGAGATATTCCAGCGTAAGAAACCAGAATTTTTGCGTCGATATTTGACAATGGATGAAACATAACTCCACCGTTTCCCTCCGACGTCCAATCGACAGTCATCTGAGTGAACCGCAAGCGTTGAACCCGCTCCAATGAGTGGAAGAACGCAACAGACGGCTGGCAAAGTTAGGACGTCTGTATTTTGGGATGCGCATGGAATAATTTTTAGTGACTACCTTGAAAACGGAAGGACCCCATCAATAGCGACTGTGACATAGCGTTATCGAACCGTTTTGAGGAACGATATCACCGAAAAACGGTCGCATTTGAACAAAAAGAAAAAGCTGTTTCTCCAAGACAATGCACATTGGGCTTCGAATTGTTTCCGCATTCACAGCGTTCTTCATATCTATCCCCCAGTAACTATTTCCTGTTCTCAGATCACAAAAGAATGGCCGGTGGGAAGAAATTTTCGTTGAATGAAAAGGTGATCGTCGAAACTGAGGCTATTTTGAAGCAAAGGAAAAATCCTACTACAAAAATGGTATAGAAAAGTTGGAGGATCGCTATAATCAGTGCATCACCCTTGAAAAGAAAATACTTCTTTGGTTGGTCGGACACTTTTCAATTGACTTGTTAATATAAATTTAATGTGTTATAACTCGACACTATCCAACTGGTTTAAATTAGGCGAGGTTACATATTATGTTGGAAAGAAACTATATTGAAAAAAGATACAGATAAGAGAAACAACTTGGTAATTATGGCTAACCTTCCGAAGTGACTAAGACTAATATTATCTGCCTTAACAAATTTGAGGAAGGCTCAAAGTCGATCCTTCGCCGATCTGAAACAGTCTTGTGATGCAGTAGTTTTGGAAGTCACAAAAGACCAACCTTCACAGCGTCCAACTGATATTATGTGTTATCTTAGTAGCGAAGATCAGAATATAGCACATCCAAGTTCTTCGACTAAAAAGTAACAAACCGTACAGTGTTTATTAAAAATTCGTTTGACAAGCTTTTCTAGAAATCTATTTGTTTTTTTAATTATATACTATATATGTATCTACATAACGGTTCTATGTAGAGTGCACGTATTCAGTTATTTACCATTGTAGTTAACACTTAACGCAAATGCGCCCAATAGTTCTCGTTGTTGTTGTTGCTGTTGTTAGCATTTAGAACAATAAGTGAACCACTTCTGCAATAAGAGGTTCGAACTAATTTAATTAACAACTAAATTCTACACTCGACTTTCTTTGTTCTCCATGCGCTCGCATCACGCCTCGCTTGCGTCTGCCATTCGTGTCGTCACGATGCTGCTGCTGCTTCTCTTTTGTGCGCTCTTGTTGCTTTTGTTTTACACATGTACATACATGTACGACATACAAACAAAAGCAACAACGCTGAGGGCTCTGGTGATTATGTTCATGGACGTTTGGACGGAGCGGCGGAAGGTCGGTTGGTCGGTTGATTGGTTGTTTGACTACTTGCTTTGCCGGAATTGATTGGATTGGTGGGATTTGAATTGTTTTTGTCGTTGTCAACATTTGCGTCATTTGTCGGGCGCAGCGGAGGGACGTGGGGAGCAAGGGTAATGGTGACAGCATACAAAGACGGTCGGCAGATTGGTAAAGGAACTTGGAGAAAACTCGAGCAAGCGATTACTGGCAGCAATAACAACAACACAAGTAACAACAACAATCAGTACAACAATAACGATCGGAATAACAAAAACATTTACAACTACTTCGCTGCTATAAAAACCATTACTTTCCTTACCAATCACAGCAGCTAGTCACTGCACACAACCGCAGCAACAGCAACAACCAACGCAACAACAACAAACAATTTGTGGCAAAAGTGGCATTGAAGTTGTCATGCCAGAAATCGTTTTTATTGTTTTTTTTCGTCTCCACGATTTTGTTTTTACGCTGTAAACAGTTTGTTGTTGTTGTTGTTGTGCTTTTAGTTGTTGTTCGCCTCATATTCCGCCATCTGCTTGCAGCAGTCAGGCGTGAAACAAAGCAACCGCGCAGCAGTCGCCGGGAAATTGTAGGCGAACGGCTCAACTCGATTCAAAATCAAAGTGACACTCGAACAAAGTGGATTGCCACCAGTTTCGAATAGCGGTACAGCAGAAATTTCCGTAGAGCACAAAGAAAAGTTGGCTGAAAGGTCAGGCGGCAAGTGAATTTGCGACGCATAGAAGCACAAGGCTGCCGCCGTAAACAAACTCCTGCGCTGTGGTCACACAACAACAACAACATACGTACATATATACAACAACAACACCGTATATACATATAACAACGGGAAAACACAATAGCGCACGCACCGCACACTTTACGTTGCACGTTGCGGTTGTCGCCACATCATTGTGCCGCGCCTTTGACTTCCCACCGCAGCTCGCTTGCGGCAGCTAATCCGCACATTCCGTTAGACAACAGCAACAGCATACCGCTAGCAAAACAAAAATCTCTGCAACAATTTCGCGAACAACAGCAACAACAACAGCAGCAGCAAGTTTGTCAACTGGCAACAATAGCAGCAGCAGGCCACCAGCGACGATGTTGCAAGTACTTTTCGCATGCAACACCATTGTAAGCCGACGCACACTTGCGTACGCTTTGTTTGCTTTTGTTGCCATTGCTAATGTCGCCACAGGCAATGCCAAGTCATTCGAGGCGTTAGATTTTGGTGAGAATTTCGTCGTTGCTTCGCAGTCAAATCAGAAACTTGCGCACTTAACGCAATACAAGTGTGCTAGCTGCAACAACAACAACACTAGCATTTATAATCTCACAAGTGTGCGGGATGTGGCGAAGACGGAAGAACTTTTAACACGTCGCAAGCGTTTCTTGGCATTTCCAGTGGGCTCATCATTTGCAGTGAGTACACTTTGGTGAATTTTGTTTGTGACTCTTTACCAACTTGAAGTTAGATGAAGTGTACGCAACTACATTATTTAATATACAGTTAGCGGCAGAATATATCCTTTTGTATATAAGTACTACTATGAGCAAAAATTAGTAAGACTTTGTTAATAATTTTAAAATTCTTAATTTAATTAATTTAATTTAAAATCCCCACAAAGTAATCCCTCTTGGCTCTAAAACACTTCTGTCAACGTTTTTTTTTTTTTTTGTTTTTTCTTTCAATTACCGAAAGAGCCGTTAAAGCCAATTTCCAGAGTAGCCTGCAGTGTGCATAGCGACTCACATTTAATGTCTTCAATTGACTCAAAACGGTTTCTCAGGAGCGGTCGTTTAAGTTTGCTGAAAGCCAGAAGTCACACGGAGCTAAATCAGGTGAATAATGCAGTATGCGACAGTTCATAATCGTGGTACAAAAACGAAGAGTTCTCGGCCCTTATGTCCGACCTCTTTTTACGCATAGCTTCTTGCAAATGACGCATAACGCTAAAAGAGTATTCCTTGTTGGCAGTTTGACCGGTCGGAAGGAATTCGGACTACACCACACCTCCATAATTGAAGAAAACTGTCAATATAACCTTGATTTTTGACTTCATTTGAAGTGTTTTTTTCGGCTTCGGCTTAGCTTTGCCATGTTGTTTAGCCGATTGATCATCCTCTTCTGGGACGTAAGCATAAATCCTATACTTATCGCCAGAAATAATATATTTCATGACATCCTTATAGTCGGAAAGCATTGTTTCACAGACGTCAACGCGACGCTGTTTTTCGAAAAAATTTAGTGATTTTGGAACCAATCGTGTTTTCACTTTTATTAGACCTAATTGAGCTAACAAAACGGTTTTGACTAAACCTTCCGATAATCCAACGATAACAATAAGATCTCTGACCGTAAATCGTCGATTCACAAGCACAATTCCTTAATTTTATTGACGTGCTTACCATCAGTTGATGTTGATAGCTGTTCCGGATCTGGTTGTTCGCAGATCTCTTTACGCGTGAACGTAGCTATGACTCGGAAATCTTGAAGAAACATGTCTGCACATTGCTAAATATTAATGTTTTGAAAGATATTTCGGGCCATGATATATATGTACTCCACATATGGGTCAAAACACGTCAAAAGAATTTTAATATTAAGTCAAAAATGGATGAGTTTCGAAAAACGGGGACTCCCAGACATTGTCGGTCATAAGCCGTTCGAAGTTCCCTGATTACTACAAAATGATCTTCCATTACTTTCGAAGTTCTTCTGATTATCACTGAGGTTATTTTTGACTGGTCCAGAGTACTCTCTAAATAAATCAGTCTATGTAACTGACTTAGAGTTACTGAAATCGTTATGAGCTGATAATTATTACAATTAGGCCTATTTCTAATAAGAAAAGTACCTTGAATGCTCTCGCTGGCTATAGACTGTACAAACTTTAGAAACGGATAATATTGATGGTTCCATTGACAGCTCGTTATTAAGCATCGCTATATACATACTTTTTGACCGTCTTCCACACAGTTTGATAAATTTCAGTCATGATTAGGGTGCTATATATAGTACATTAATAAAAATCAAAGGTTTAGTTTACAAAATGTCCTGTTTTACTTAATGGAAATTTCGCTTTCGTTTCAAAAGTAATTCGCATGATGTACCCAGAAACAATGATGTCGCCATGGATTAAATAATCAAGAATGCATAGATGGCCTTAAATTCAAATTGTGACGATGAAGCTCCATTAAAGACCAATGTTTGTTGATGGTATGGTGAATCCAATCGAAGTCGAAGATCACTCCAAGACGAATTTCGTGAAGGTCGTCCGAAATTAGTTCTTGTTTCGGAAACTATTGATGCTGTGAGTAAACTGTAATTGAAAGATCGTCATGTGACATATTGTGAGATTGAGACAACTATAGACATTAGTGGGACTAGCATACAAACCATAAAATATTGCATGAACCTTTGATTTTACAATTTTTTTTCCCCAAGTGGGATCCCACACAATTTGTTGATCGTTCCACAAAGACTCTTGACTAATGACACTTCAAAATACGTATATGACAACATGACAGCTGATTAATCGTGGATTTACATGTATGAGCCCAAAAGTAAACAGCAGTCGACTGTATGAGGTCCCAAATGAGCCGAATCCAAAAAAAGTTCTTCGCGTACAAAGCCATTCCAAGCAAATCGGTACCTTTTCTTTGGTAAAGTTGGACATGTCGCAAGCATTCCACTATAACAACACAGACAAGTAAATTCTGAGTGGTATACAACCATTTTTGTACCAGTTATCTTGCAAAAAAAACCAACTACCGAAGACGGATCACACCACGACAATGCGGGCTCCCACTCATCGACTGAAGCCACTGCATTTTTTTGCTCTTAAAGCATCGATTTGATTAGTAATCCTCGTAAAGTCTTGACTTGGCACTGAATGACTTGCTTCTCATCGGACGCCGTGTTGATTCTCAAATACGGCAATTCATGAAAAATACAGATTTTATCAAAGGTTTAATTGTTCTGAAAAGTGCAGCTTGAAAAAGTTTAGTGTTGATAGTCGACATTTTTAGCATTAAGCATCAGTTGACTCTGAGAGCGATTAAAAAAAGATATCAAGGCTGATTGGAACGCTCGATTAGGGCAGATTACACCTGATAATAAATATGTAACACATCCTTTCTATCCTTACCACTGTAGACCAGTATAATAACAGGGAAAGTGTAATCCAATTTTTGTTTGAAAAAATTTTTTCCATCTTGACTTTTTAGTTTGACTTAGAAGTCGAGATGTTGAGGTAAAGTCGCGGTTTTTTCAGGTATGTAGGTTTAGTAGCTCATCTCAACAAATCCATGTTATGGATTTCCATCTCTCGGTTATACTTAAGGGGGTATTCTAGTCTAGAAGCATGAATTTCAGGTAATTTTTAAAGTGTCGTAAAAAAAGGCAATTCACATTTTTACAATCCATTTTTTTATTACTTATTTCTTAATTTTAGAAGAGTAGAGAAAAAAATTAAAAACTAAAAAAAAAAAATTTCAAAAATTATGAGCTGACGAAGTGGGGGTCTCTAAAAATTTCCACGTGACCATACCCATGATTTTAACCCTCCCAGTTATCTGAAACCAAAAAGAAAAAAAGATTATTAATCTAGAATAATGTCGCAATGGCCGGAACTACGAAAAAGTGTGAAAAAAAAAAAAAATTCACAAAATGGCGACTGCCTAAAAATAAAAGTTTTTTGGGTCACTTTTTCTAACTATTTCGAATTTTTTAAAAATAATAAAAATAAAAATTTTGGGATGGGGCTAGTTCCAACCATAGACAAGCTTATAAAGAAGACTCTATAAAAATTTCAAGTAAATCGGTCCAGTAGAACCTGAGAAATCGTGGGCATCGTTCCGAAAAAGTCAGTTTTGAGAAAAACGCGTTTAAAGTTTCGCATTCCGGCCGAACCAGTTTGGATGGCGGGTCAGAAAAATGCCTATATCTCCGAAAATAATTTGAATTTTGAAAAATCCTCTTGTACACGTATTCTTGAATAGTTAAACTTTGAAAATATATATAAAAAAATCGATTTTTTTTTAATTTCTAGACTAGAATACCCCCTTAATATACATTACAGTACGGTGATTTTCGATTTATTCTAAGATTTATTCATCATTCATTCATTGTTCATTTTTATAATTTATGTTTTTATTAAACAGTGTACCATCTGTTTGACTACCGGTGTGGTTGGCAACCCTAATTATCAATATTTAAGCATGGGTCTAAATTGGGGTCTCGCCTATGATTTGCCGAATTCCAGTTGGGTGCTGGATCATGCGAACGCGTTGGGTCGAGGAAAGGTCAATAAAGATATGGAGAAGCCGGCAATAAAACGACGGTATCGCAGGGAACTCTACCATAAAGTCGAAACCATTATAAATAGGTGAGTGCAAATAATATGAAAATATTGGAAAAGCAAGCAAAAGACAAATTGACACTTAAAGTATGTACATATACATATATGATAGGTAATGATAAAAGATAATCCAATAACACTTTTTAATGCCTGTTAGTAGCGGAAACTCATGGAAAAAGGTTAATAAATATCCCTACAGGGTGCCGCTAGCGCACAAATACACTACTATTTGGACATCAGACTGTTTGTTGTTGTTGTTTTCAACCACTACGCGTGCGAGTCTTCGATATCGTTCGCTTATTTGCCTCAAGTATGCTTTACTGCGGTTTGGGCGTAATTTTCCAGCCACGGAATAGTTATATTGCGAAAATGAAAATAAACATTATTACTCTATAACTGCACAAGCAAATGCACACATGCGCAAACAAGCATATGTATGCATATGTAGTGGCATGTAGTTACAACTGGGAGCATATCAAGTAGCCGCAGAAAAAATTATCAAATGAAATAAATCACTCGATCAATATTGACTTTGTTGTGGCTATTTAATTTATTTATTATTAAAGTGTTTGCATACATGTAGCGGTATCATAGCCACACACTATACGAATGCACATACAATATATAAGTCGTGGCGTATATGTACATACATACATACATACATATATTTTGCTTCAATATACTTTTAGTGAATTGAATTACATACAATTTCATATGATTTCACGCGCGAATTGGATTAGACAAAGTAGTTTCCATACAAGCATTTGCTTTTGATCATTCGTTTTTTATGGCAGCTTTATGCTATAGTAGTCCGATCGGAAAAATTCTATCGTTGACCTTTCGATTTAGGTCAAATATGAAAATATATGTTTTGAAGGTAATTTCATAATGGCCTCTCATAAAAACACATATAGTCATTGGCAATAAACTGGGACAGTTGAATTTCACAAGCTACTCTTCAGACGAATATCTCCCCAGTAAGATCGTTCGCAATAGACCAGAGCAGACACTAATTGCTTGCTACCAGAAGCGGAAGATAAGGTGGATGTGTTATAAGATTTCAACCAAGTTCCCATAGCTTCTGGCGAGACTTTATCGAAGTGTTGTCATGAAACACAATTCTCATCCTATTGCCCAAAGCTGGCCGCTTCTAGGCGATTGCATTCATCAGACTGCCGTAGGGAAGCAGTGCATGGTAGGAAATTCCCTGGCATTCCCACCAAACACATAACAAGACCTTCCTGATCGTTAATTCTGACTTCACCAGATTCCCAAATAATTAGATCCCACACATCCGCTGTTTTACAAATAGTTAATAACCAATCCTGCAGCATGCGGCCAAGCGTTCTAAAGATTGAAAATCATTGCCTTTTACGAGGGCTGCTATATATATTTCTGACCTAATAATGAAAATAGGCATATTTATCAACGAAAATGGTTTTTTTTTTCGTTGGATTTGGCTTGTCTTGGAAGACCCACACGGTCGATTTCTTTTTTGTTTCGGGCTCGTACGCATAGATCCACGATTCGTCACTTGTGACGATCTTATAAACGTCTTTTCAAGCACCGCGATCGTATTTTTTCAGCATTTCTTTTCACCAATCCACACGAGCCTTTTTTTGGGCGATTGTCAAATTGTGCGGGATCCAACGAGAACAAACCTTTTTTACGGCCAGGTGTTCATGCAATATCGAATGTATGCTAGTGGGAGAAATGCATAGGCATGCCTCTATCTGAAGGTATGTTACATGACGGTCTTGCATTATCAGTTCACGTACGGCATCGGTGTTTTCTGGCACAACGGCTGTTTTTGGATGACCTTCACGGAATTCGTCTTCGAGCGAGCGTCGGCCACGATTGAATTCGTTGTACCAGTTTTTCACAGTGCTATAGGATGGTGCTTCATAGCCATACAAAGATTTTAGTTCATCGATGCACTCTTGTCGTGATAATCCACGTCGAAAGTTGTGAAAAATGATCGCACGAAAATGTTCACGAGTTAATTCCATTTTTTAGCCGAAATGCATTTTTTAATTCCCTGTAAATAAAACAATTCACGATTAAATGACAAAACGTTCTGAGTGATGTTATGCTTAAAAATGTCAAACTTTCCAATGGAAATGTCAGATTACACCTGGCAACACTTAGTGTTGCCTAGTCCAGAAATATATATAGCAACCTATGCATCTAATTCCGAATTCGCGTTAATTGGCAATCGCTCGCTTAAATTTTGTGAGTTGTTAACGGCAGCGTTTCCCATTAATGGTTTAACCCGGTTGTGTAAGCTCAGAATGCATTCTGGCGCCTCATAATCCATTGCAAAACAGATTTCTTTTAGTAGCTGTATTTTTGAAATACCAAATCGTCTTTCAACATTACTTCGCTTCAGATATATGGTACTCAATCTCGTAGCTTTTATAGTATTTATATGGCTATTTTGAAATTTGAATTAAAATGGCTGCTAGAATGACTCACAAAAATTCTGGGAGCTCTTACTTTTATTCAGCTTGTGGGCGCTGGAACAGTTCTAGCCCGATTTCGACAATATTTTATCATCATACCTTAAAGCCACTATGCGTGCAAAGTTTTATGTCGATTGTAATGTAGGAATGATGGAATAATAACTCCTACCAAATTTGGCTGAAATCGGCCGATTAGGTCCCGAGATATGAGTTTTCTACTAACATATATGCGAGTAATGCTACGCACATCGTCCCAACACCGGCTCCTCTAAAGCTCTTTCGTACCACTTCTGGTGTAAAATTTTATGTTTTCAGTTGTAGATTTATCACACTTTTAGTAGCTTTTAATTAAACCGTGGAAAGGAACGAGGTTGTAATCTGAATTCACTCATTTTCACAGGCTGAGTGGGGATACCAAAATAATTTTCGCAGAGTGAATTTGGTTGTTATAGCTTGAATAATTTAGAAGATATCTACATGTTAAACTTATTAGAAGTCGGAACCACAACAATTTTTTTCAAATCCAAATTTTAAGCCAATAGGCGTCCCTTGTTCCTGCAATCCCAATAATAATGGGTCCAACTGGCAGTCTGTAAATAGTTACTGTCTGGTCGAAGTCATTCTAACAGCAAAATATAAAGGTTTTAGCCGGGAAGTCAAAGTATTTCCAGCCCATGTACAGGGTCCGGCACTCGAAGTGCTCAATGCAACTTCACACAGTTCCCGCAGCTGTCGCACTGGAATCAGCTGTTTATAAATTTGCTGAATGACAGTTCGGAGTATTGTTCACAAGTGTACAAAAGCGTTCTGCCAAAAGTGAACGCAAAAAAAGTGATCAGCGTTGGAATTCAAACGTAATAGTGTGATTGCTTATATTTAACTAGAAAATCACAACCAGCAATTGTTCGTGAGCTCAAACACCTTAATATGAATAAAGCTTTTGTTTATCGCACCATCATTCGTTTGATACTGGTAGCATCGCAAAATGCCATGTAGGTGGTCATCAACAGACTGCAACTTCACGTGACGGAAAGTAAAGAAGCGACTTGAGCGAAATCCACGACGAAATGCCAATCAAATGGGTAAAGAACTGAAAATATCCGACCGCAGCATCTGACGCATATTGAAAAATGAGCTCAAGGTCAAGCCTTACAAGTTCCAAAAGGCCCATGATCTCACACCGAAGCAGCAACAAGTAAGACTTGAGAGAGCGAAGAAGTTATTTCGCTTTTCCGAAAGCGGTCAAATACCGAACATTGTGTTTTCTGACGAAAAAATTTTCCAATTTACTTGACCGACCGTTCATTCGAGAATCTAAGTCATCGACATATTATCGGGAATGTGTTCTAGAGGCTGCTTTGAAGCCGTGAGCAAACAAACATTTCGGCCGCAAACCATGGACGTTTCAACAAGACTCAGCACCGTCTCACAAAGCGCGAGTGAACTAAGAATGGCTGACAACTTTCCGAATTTAATTACGACCACGCAAATGGCTCTCGAATTCACCAGATGTGAATACAATGTATTATTCGCTCTGGGCCATTTTGGAGAGCAAGGTCCGAAGTAAAAAATACACCACTCTCGAGATGCTGAAGAAATCCATTGTCCGTAAGTGGGCCAAAATACCGACAAGTAACATTCGGGCAGCTTACGCTTCGTTTTTTGACCGTCTCAAGGCCATAGTTAAGGCAAAAGGTGGTCATATCGAGCCAAAGTGAATTGGTCCTGTATTTATGATTATTTTCACACATTAGTCGATGTAATGTGGTATATTCACGCTTCTAGGTAAGTAGTTACAATAGTAGGGCTATACCCAATTCCTACTCTAGCGTCCTTGTGAGTTAGCTTTGCTGAATAGCCAGAAGCCACACGGAGCCAAATCCAACAAATACGGTAGTTGAGGCACTATGTTCGTTGATAATTTGGCTAAACACTCACGAAGAATGAATGAAGATTGCGACAGTGCATTATCGTGGTGCAAAAACCAAGAGTTTTTGGTCCATAATTCCGACCTCTTTTTATTTTACGAATAGTTTCGCGCAAACGACGCATACCACTCAAATAGTATTCCTTGTCGACACTTTGACTAATCGCAAGGTATTCGGGGTTAACCACACACACCTCAATTTTTCTGGGTTGTACGCATAGATGCCAGTAATAATACGTTTCATTACATCCTGGTTGTCGGAAAGCATTGTTTCACAGATTTTAACGCGACGCTATCTTCCGAAAAAATTTAGTGATTTTGGAACCAATTGTGCTTTCACTCTTCTTAAGCCCAAATGATCTTTCCAAATCGTTTTCACTGATCCTTCCGTTTTTGCAACGATGCCAATAAAATCTTTGATTGCACTAGTTTACAGTACATTTGTTGCCGAAGAAATTTTAGCTGTTGCTGACTACATATAATATGCTATTTCCAAAAATATAATTTAAATATTTTTATCAGCTCTAGTTTCAGAGTTTCAGCTATGTAGGTATTACACAGAAAAAAATCATGTATTTATTAAGAAAAATTTTATTTAAAATAAAATAATTAATCATTAAGTTCAAAAAAAGCTCTCCTTCTTTGTGTAGACTTTGGAAAATGACGTATTAGAGACCAACAATAGTCAGACATCGTATTAAGTAAGTCTTGATGCATACGCTCTCCCTGCTCTTCGCTCATATCTCCTAAATTTTCCGGCAACCCCTCTAGGTGACTATGGAGGAAGTGGAGTTTTATACTCATATTGCATTCCATATTTTTTAATTGTAGCAAAAGGTCTTCTACGAGTTCAATATAATTTTCAGATTTTTTATTTCCGAGAAAATTCTGCATCACAGATACGAATGCTGTCCAAGCCTTTAGTTCTGACTCAGGCATAGAATTTCTAAATTGTCTTTCGTAAGTTGTCTTATTTGGAGGCCATCATAATTTCCGGCTTTAATCTTTTCCATAGTGAACTGAGGAAATTTTTGGCAAATGTAAGAAAAGCAGTTCCCATCTAGTGATTTTACAAACTGTTTCATGATTCCCAGTTTTATATGTAATGGTGGAAGGATAATTTTGTTACGAGGTACTAATGAATTGTGGACTATATTGTGCTTTCCAGGCTCCATTTTTTCTCTCAAGGGACAGTTTTTTCTCACCCAATGCTGTTGTTTAGCCTACTGTCCCAAAGACATATAAAACAGGGAAAATTGGTATAACCAATTTGTTGACTGAGAAGAACGTTGACCATTTTTAAATCGATACAAATTTGCACTCATGGTCATTGTATTTTATTTTTTTCAAGACTAGCGAAATGTTACAATATTCCTCCTTTAACTTTGTACTGTGGGCAATAGGTACCCCAGCGTATTTATTTCCATTATGTAATAGAAAACATTTAAGGCTACGTTTTAAGCTGTCAATGAATAAACACCAGTCATTTGGTTCGTATCGCTTTAAGCCTATTTTTATCAACAAGTTTTTGATATCTGAACAAAAGGTAATGCCGTTTTCTTCGGAAAAATAACGCCGTACTTCTGCATCTTTTTCACGGTAAAAACTTATTTTAATATCCGAGGATAGCAAGTTTTTTTCTTAGTCTTGATGCTAACAATTCTGAAGCTTGTTTAGAAAGATTTAAATCTCTTACAAGATCAATCAACTCATTTTGGACATACCTTCAAAATCAGCATCATTTTGTGATGAGCTTGGTCCTTCAACGTCTTGCTCTAATGGTTCAGATATATTTTTAGGCTCTGAAGAGTTAGGTGTACTTGGGTACTGCCATTTAGCTCGACTTTTAGTGTTTAAACCGTTTATGTTCACACTACAAAAATAACAGTATACGAAATGATTTCGTGGTTCTCGCCAAATAGTCGATGTTCCAAATTTAAAAGCACTTCTTTTACCACTTTTCCATAATCTCAAATATTACACAGAAGATTTACAAACACAATTGGGAGCCCAAGAATTCTTATTTTTATCCAAGAGCACCCCAAAATACTCAAAATATGTTTTTTTCACCAACTCTGATATAACTTTTCTACAATTTTTAAACACATATTCTCCGCTTATGTAGCAAAAATGATCTGGTTTATTTAAGCAACGTCTTCTTGAACTACTCATGACGCAAAAACTTGAGAAACTAATCTTAACACAGTAAAATACGCCTGTTATCGATTAATATATATGCTTAAATGATAAAAATCAAAAACAAAGTAACTCGAGCTGCTCAAAAATTTTTGAGGGTAGATTTGACAAAAACAAGTAATAAGTGAACAATATCAATTGCAGAATTCGCGGCAACAGACAAAAATTTCAATACTGTAAACTAGTGTTGTTAATCGTCGATTCTCCAGTACCAATTCCTTTATGTTATTGAGCTGTTGATCATCAGTTCGACGTCAAAGCGTTCTCGACCCTCTTTTTAGCAATAAAAACACTTGCTCGCGGCAAACAATCATTACCGAAAACCTTTTCCAAAATACTGAACATTTCGGCACCAGAAATTTGATGGAACTTCTTTGCTGAATAATTTCACCATCGTAAGAATTGAAGAATGTACTTTATGTACTTCAGACGAGTGTATACTAAACACTAATAATTATTTTGATGTGACATTTGGCGCAGATATCAATGACAGTCATACCAATGTAAAAAAATATATTTCGACGAATGGCTTTACGCGTAAAATTTAAATTAAAAAGTCTTACTATATTTTGCCCGCAGTAGTACAAGGCAATGCCTTCTAAATAAACTATTACTGAATTGACTTTATAGCAAATATTTATTTAAAATTTTCATTTACTTATTGCGAAATTGATTTAAAAATGCCTAAGGCAATAAAACTTTTAATTTCCTCTCTAGCAAACGAAATTATCTAGCCGCCTTCTAAGAAGGCGATTTCAAAATAAAACCGGCAATATAGGGTTGTAACACCACAGGCGTGTGTATTTTACCGCTATACCTATGAAAATAAAAAGTTATCGATACAACACAACAATATATTGTAAATAACGCCGTGGGCAACAACTAAAATATACACATATGTATGTGTTTGTGTGTGTTCGTATATATGCTTGGGCTGTTCTAAAAGTGGCAAATGTTTGGTTGTGTGCGTATGTGTGTTTCAAGTTCGTCTAGCTGGGCTCATCAGCTGGCCCTTCGTATGCAATCATAAAAATGCCGCCAGCATTGCTAACCAGAACAACAACAACTGCAACAATAGCAATAAGTTTGGTCACCAATCAAGCAGGCAACTGAACAACAGTTCTAACTAGAAATGGCTATATATGCGTGTGTATGTGTGTGTTCATGTGTGTAGTCGTAAATAAATGCAACTGAAAATGAAAATCGAAATCGAAATCGAAATGAGCATACACATGAAAATGTAAATAAAATGGGAAAATAAAATAAATAAAAGCATTTGCGCTTGTATTGAAAGTCGCAAAACGAAAAATTTACCGCCAATACAAGCACACAAAAGCAACATGGACTGGAATATATTTTATTGGCTTTACGAGCTCTTCCTGTTGTACGAGGCCCGAACACAGCCAACACACGCGCACACACACAAATTTGTTTGTGTGAAGTAGTTTTTGCTTTTATTTCCCGCATTCTGGCTATTGTTATTGTTGCAATTACATTATTTTATTACAATTTTTGTTGTGTCTTGTAAGTTTCCGATTCTGTTTTGATTTCATTTTCGCTTTTGCGCCCATTTCTTCATTTATTTGTTGTCTGCTTATTTAGTTGTTAAAGTGTGAGTATATATACAAAAGTGTTTTTGCATTATTGTAGTTGTTGTATATGTACTTCCCTATAGACAAAGATTTCCATGGCCAATTCTCGCAAGCCGCACTTGTTTTGGGTTGTACTAGACCAAATGCGTGGTTATGTAGTTAGTTGTGGTTGTTGTAATTGAAAAAAAAAGTCTTGCTTTTGTTGTTGTATTTGCAACTAAATAGCCAGCAAGCTCTTTAAACCCTCAACGTCGCACAGAGCATGGCGTTTTCATGTTTTTGAAATGAGTTATTAATCTATTGTGATTTCTTCAAACCCTTCAAGGTGAGAACTGAAACAAGGTAAATTTGGCGTCCATAAAAAATACTATATTTCGATTATCTGATCTTTGACAAAATGCTGAAGATACATAAATGGGAGGCCTTTGTCCTACCCTCAATTATGGGATGATTTTTGCCAACGCAGGCATTCAAAGTATGTGCGTTCAACGTCGTCTTCTATCACGTCGTTGTATAGGCATTACGACTTTTCGACTTTTCTCATTCCGTGGAGGCACTTTTTGAAGCAACCGTGACCGGAAATCAGCTGAATTACGTAAAAATCAATTTCAACAAATTTACGGCTTATCCATCTGTCACGACTCTAATTCTCCCTTATTCTTTGCCATCTCAGCTCCGTATAACAGAAAGCGTTGTCGACATTAGAAGCTTTTTTTCCAGACTGGTGCCTCCAATGTTGGCCATTAGTCAGCTCAGTTGGGAGGTGATCTTCGCTGCATTTCCTTTGGTGTGCTTGATTTGTACTCAGAAGTATAGTCTAGGGCCCAGTTAACACTTACCGAGCCAAACGGGGTTAGATCGCCGAAAAAACAGCCCTTGGTTGGATGAAATCCGAGTCGATTCCGGTGCGTAGAACCGGCTGTCGTGGGAATTGTCTAGGATCCAGTCTTACGTCTAGGTAGCTTACTGCTTTTTGTGTCCTAATATGTGCTTATTTAGTAGCCTTGTTTTTCCATACCGAGCTGGAGGTTGCGTGAGTCGAACAATGCTTACGTCCGTGTCATGACCTGATTCAGCTCTTTCTCCCATTCTGTGTCTCTTGTTGTGATTACTGCTGGAATGTCGTCCGCATAGCCAATTAAGTTCGATTCATCGTTCTTCAACTGTATATTTCAGCATATTTTCATACCTTTATCTGTTTTTGGAAGGAGTTTTATTTGCCGATCCTGTTCTGGCATCTTGAAATAAAATTCCTTTAGAGAAGGCCGAAAATGCTTTCTTTGAACAGGTTTACCTCATACATGGCACCGCAGTAGAATTACTCGCGTGGTCTCAGATGTTTATTGCCGAAATTCTACAACGCCGTTAGTAAACAACCTCGATTAAAAACAATGCTCAATATTACACGATGTAAGAATAATAGTCCAGTCATCATAGTGAGTTCACCTCGGAATTCGATATACCCATTTATATGTCTGTATCGAATTCCGAGATTCTTACCTAACTTAAGCTTAAATGACTGGACTAAAAGTTCAGTGAAAAAACCTACAATTCGGTTAATTTGATAAACCTGTGATCCAACAAAAGCTTGAAGACCTTACTGTTTCTATGAAATCAATTTAAGACGCAATCTCGAAGCGATAATAATTACTACACTAAGGTCAATATAATTCAAATCTAAAGTCCGCTAGACCTTCTTATACGTACTTGAGCATCTTTAATACTAAATCAGTATAATATCTGATATGTTATATAGATTCTCTTCCCTACAAATCATCGCCCTACCTTACTTGCGGCTTTGTATATACATATACATATATATATATCAACGCCACTGCCAAGTTCCCGTTCGCTGGACTCTAATTTACTTTGAACTCTAAAAGTTCGCCTACAACAAAGAAACTTTGTGCAGCTGTACACAGTGCGGTTGAGGGAACGTGTAGACAGACGACGCTAGCTGGCCAGGCGAACCACAACGCACAGAGCCAGCCACACAAAGTCACAACGAGCAAGCTGATTTGCAATCAAGCAATCGGTCGATACAGCGTATATTAGTGGCACGCCCCGAGGTTAATGAAATTTGGTCGTTGGTTTGAGTAATTTTACGAATTGTTTGTACGGTTCGCTCTTTACGCGAAAAAGGAGAAAAAACACAAAACGGAACTGCGAGCCACGGTATCGAATCGATTGATTTCGGTATTTTACTGCTTTGCTCCCTCGCCATTCACAGCAGCTTTGTAGGCCTCCCCGTATGCAAGTTAAAATAACTTAGTTTGTGCTCGGTTCTTTCCCTCTACAAATCCGCTTTTTATATCTTCCTTTCAATCTCTGTTTCTCTATTAACATTTGTGTGTATATTTATCTATTTCGCTGTGTATCCTCTCGTGCGCCATTAATAGCAGTCTAGTTGTTTGGTTCATTTGTTGTAGGTCGTTGTTGTGCTTGGTCCCACAACCTGCTTCCATTTTTGCTTTCACATTCATTTAGTTTGCTTTTTTATTGCGTCTCCTCGTCTTTGTTTCGTTAAACTATAAGACTGGTATGTGAAAAATACAATGCAATAAAATTCAAATTCAACTACCGGAGGAAATTACCCACGTATAAGGAATGTACAAAATTGTCGCTCGAAGTGGTTTGAGAAAAGGTTTTGACACCACAGTCTAAATAGAGTTTATTCAGTAATGCATAGTTATTCTTCGAGAGTGTTAAAAATCTACATAAGGTTTTGGAATCATCCAGATATGGTTTATAAGCTTTTCCATCATCCTACGCCTTCCCTCTTGAGGTCCGTTGAGCACATGATGAGGTTCATCGCTTTTGAATTACATTTCGAACAAAGATTTGATGTGTCATTCAACTGGTGAACCTACTTACTGGCCAGCCGACTTAACGAAAATTCCAGGCGTTCTTGATTTTGCCATTTCGAGAGATTTTAATTCAAGGTATATACCCTCTACCACCTGTTCGGATCACCAATCTAATCACAGCGAAGTTCTGCTGAAGTAACTTGGCAAATTATCGCAAATGGCTAGAAGAAAATGTGGACCCCAAAACACATTTTCCTATGACGTCTTGACCAAAAGCAAATACAATGATGTCCATATAAGTACACCAGAAGCTCAAACCACACAGAGTATTCACAAGTGATCAAGCATCTCTGGTCCAATGATGTAATGACAAAGCTCAGAGAGAAGAAAGGTCTTCGGCATGGCAAGTTAGTAGAAATCCTAATGACAAACGTTTCTCAATCGTGCCACAAAGGATCTGAAGCATGTCCTCTGGAAATTGCGCAAGAAGTCCCTAGAGGCGTTTCTAGTTGCTGCCAAACCTGTAGATCTGGTCAACAATCTTTGAAATGCGACTAGAGAAAACAATAAGCCGATATCTAGATGCCCACCAATTTTAAAGAGCAGAGGCCATTGGTGCAGGACCAAGGAAGAAAAAGCCGAAATCATACCTCCAACACACGTTTACTCATAACAATTAGACGTTCTACGTTAGATACCGTGATGCTGAGTCGGATTTAAGATCTGTTCGCTCTGTGCTCTAGATTCTTTATACAGCAGACCCTCCAGTGGTCAACTCTGACTCCACAATGACAGCAACCTACGCTGATGGTACTGCGCTGCTGGTACTCTCGCTTCAGTCTGAGAATAAGTTGCTAGTTTGTGAGGTAATACTTAGGCCGTTCTCGACGTATAAATTCAAATCTGGGGCATCGAATTCAAATTTAAAAGTAATTCAAAGTTTTCAAAATAAAGATCTGCGTATCATAGTGAGGGCTCCGTTCTATGTGAGAAACGATGCCCTCCACTGGGATGTAAAGATGTTGAGGGTAAAGGAAACAATCGAATTATCTCTTCTGTCTGAAGAATCACAATCCAACTGCCAGACAATAGTTTCCAACGTAGAAGATTGAAAAGGTACCACTCGCTAGATCTCCCCTTTCGTTTCAATTAATATTTAAAGTATTCAAAATGCTTTGTCGTTACACGAAATTCACTAATGACTTACTCTGGCAAACCAGTTATGTTATGTTGAAGGTAGCTTCAACCTAAATAACTACAAATTTGTATTTCAAGTCGAAATTGATGACATAACAGAAAATGCCATGTGCGCTTCTGCTATAATCAGGAAGTCCATAAATCCTCTAGTGGAACAGCCAACCAGCAAGGCTCTCCATAGCGCCTAGTCTCACTATATTAGATCATGCAAGCAGACAATAACAAGACTCATAAAGGAATAGAAATAAATGAAAAGGCAAAGAGTTGGTCCGCTTGGTAGCAGTTGTGAACACAATTAACTTAAGCTGCGAGAATGAGGATGATGAGACGCTGAAACATCTTTATCTTTACGAATGCTCAGCCTTCAACTGAATGAGAGCGCATATTTTCCAAGGCTCTCAATGCTCCAACTTAAGAGACGTTAGGCAGCTGAGTTGGAAAACAATTTGGTATCGTATCAAATCCACTGAGTAAAATGACATTCTTGCGCCACCCATATATGTACCTTTATATATAAAAATTATGGCTCACGTTGTTCAGTGAAAGCTCTATTAAATAGACGATCTATTAAGCGGACAACTCACAATTTTTTTAAGTTTAGTAAGTACAATCTATTATATTAAGCGGATAACTCTATTAACTGGACAGAAAAGCTGGTGACCAGACATTGAGAAAGCAGCCTTAATTTCGTTATTTTTCCAATGAAATTTATTTGTATGAACATATTCAAAATTAAACCCCAAGTACAATCCTTTTGATTCTTTTACGAGCAAAACGTTTTCACCTTCATTTGTAAATACAATTTTCACGGTATTAAATAGTTTATATATAAGGTCTGTCGCAAAAGAAACAAAAAATTAATATTTTTTTATTCAAAGTAGTTACCTTGTGCTTCGATACAGCGTTTAGCCCGGACAATTAGCATTTCAAATGCGTGTTTAAGATCATTTTTCGGAATGCTCTTGAGATTATCGGTCATCGCCTTTTGGATAGCTGAAACCAGTGTCCTGAAACCAGTGTCCTTTCATGGGCAAATGAAGTTTTCCAAATAGGTAAAAATCACAGGGTGCCAGATCAGGTGCGTAGGGTGAGTGATTAATGGTAAATATGGAGTTTTTTTCAAAAAATCAGTGACAAGCGTCGACCGATGACACGGCGCATTATCGTGCAACAAGCGCCAGGACCCTGCGTTTGTGGTCGAGCACGACGAATGCGTGACAAAAGACGCTTCATAACACCAAGGTAAAACACAGCATTAATCGTTTGGCCAGGTGGGACGAACTCTCGGTGTACAATACCCTCGGAATCGTAAAAACAATTCAGCATTGTCTTTATTTTTGACTTCTGAGGACGACTTTTTTTCAGTGATGGCTCGTCTGGATGCTTCCATTCGGCACCTTGACGTTTGGTTTCGGGATCATATTGAAACCACCACGTTTCACCACCAGTCACAATCGAATATTTGTAGTTTATGTCCTTTCTCGACTCCTTAATCAAATCCTTACAGTGTTGGATTCAATAGCAATTTTTGCTCTTCAGTCAATTTGTGCTGAACAAACTTGGAGCACACCTTCCGTAGACCCAATTTATCTATCAAAATGCGATGAATGGAGTCTTTGGTGATATTTAACTCCATTTCCATGTAACGCAAAGAAAATTTCGGCTCATTCTTAATAAATTCCTGCACTTTTTCAATATTGTTTTGGGTAATCACAGATTTTGGCCGGCCCGACTTCTGATCGTCACAGAGGTACTCACGACCTTCTTGGAATCGCTTAAACCACTCATGCACATTACTGCGGGATAGGCACTGATCACCATAAACTTTTTTCATCATTTTAAATGTTTCAGTAAACGTTTTCCCAAGTTTAAAACAAAATTTAATATTTGCTCTTTGTTCAAAATGCATTTTACGGCCGATGACCAAAAGCTGCTGTCACTTTCTGATCGATAACATCGATTGTAGCTATCCAATTGTCCCAAAATTTTTACGAAATGTCAACAAGAGATAAAACTTTTTACTTCATATACCCACCAATAGGTGGCGCTACCAGAAACAGTTATATTTAAAACGTTATGTTTCTTTTGCGACAGACCTTGTATGAATGATAATATAAAATGTTTACCACAGCAACGGGTAGCCAAATCCACTAGTTATATTATATAGTACAACTTCCGGGGTAACTGTTTCTTTGAAATCCGATAACTGCCAAGTAATATTTTAAACCGAAGGGCGCTGGGCTCAAAATAGACTTCTTCATGTGATATATGGTATTCGCAAGTATTAGGCTTCGAAATAATCACCAGCAACTTTTCATTTTCAGACCACAAAACAATACTTGCTGGAGAACAAATTAACAAAAATTGCAAAATAGCAAAAAGAAAGTTCAGAGAATTGCGTAACAGAAAACAATTAAATTTTTATACAAAAGTTATATCATACACTATAGCTTAACTGTTATATATGCTCTCGGATGATTACCGTGGTGTGGCAGAACTATAATTTTCAATTTTTACTCAGCTAGCATTTGTAGCCTCGGGCTACTGTTTATTTTTAGTCCATTACTTTGAAGAAACAATGTAGAAAATAATTTTATATTTTTTTAAGGGGGTATTCTAGTCTATAAGCATGAATTTCAGGTAATTTTTAAAGTGTCGTAAAAAAGGCAATTAACATTTTTACCATACATTTTTTTATTAAATATTTCTTAATTTTAGAAGAGTACAGAAAAAAATTAAAAACTAAAAAAAGTAAAAAATTTCAAAAATTATGAGCTGACAAAGTGGGGGGTCTCTAAAAACTTCCACGTGACCATACCCATAATTTCAACCCTCCTAGTTATCTGAAACCAAAAAGAAAAAAAGATTATTAATCTAGAATAATGTCGCAATGGCCGGAACTACGGAAAAGTGGCAAAAAATTTTTTCACAAAATGGCGACTGCCTAAAAAAAAAGTTTTTTTTGGTCACTTTTTCTGACTATTTCGAATTTTTTAAAAATAATAAAAATATTATAGATGGAGCTAGTTCCAACCATAGACAAGCCTATAAAGAAGACTCTATAAAAATTTCGGTCCGGTAGAACCTGAGAAATCGTGGGTATCGTTCCGAAAAGTCAGTTTTGAGAAAAAGGCGTTTAAAGTTTCGCGTTCCGGCCGAACCAGTTTGGATGCCGGGTCACAAAAATGCCTATATCTCCGAAAATAATTTGAATTTTGAAAAATCCTCTTGCACACATATTTTTGAATAGTTAAACTTTGAAAATATAAAAAAAATTTCGATTTTTCTAAATTTCTAGACTAGAATACCCCCTTAAGAACTTTCCAGCTAGTGAAATATATTTCGCAGTCCCTTTGCCTTCGTCTCTTTCAAGACCAACTAACTATAACTGAAAATCAATTATTTTCTTTTGTTCAACGCACTCGCACTCGCACACGCACACACACCGACCCCTCCAGACTTAGAGCGGCTAATAGCAATTGTCGGCAGCTAATTAACTGCAACGAATGCAAACATAACCGCACACAAACGCACGTGACATGCCAAATTGCACACGCACACATATGTATCTGCACGTGTATATTGGTACAGTTAGCAAAGCTCTTTTGTCATGCAGTTGACACTTATGCAAATGCCTGCACGCAGCCAAACTGCCGAATTTGCACGCAACACACACCAGGAGCAGAAGCTTCTATGTGTATGAGCGTCAGCAGTGTACACGTGAGCGTGTGTTTGTATGCGTGTTAGCGCTGGCATGTAGTGAATCCGTGCTGCTTGCAAAGTGGCCATGTGCAGAGCTGATGCTTACACATGCAATTCAATTAGTACCAATTGCACGCATACAACACGCAACACATGTACCTCAAGTTGTTGCTGTTGTTGTTGCTTTTGTTATTTTTGTTCTTGTTGCTACTGAAATTTTCATGTTCTCCGTATCGATACTTGTTTGCCCGTGTTTGTGTTGTTAGCTAGCAGGTGACACACCTGGTCGCATCTCCATCACAGTTGGGGCAATTGCATTCCAAATTGCTTTCGTTGCAGCCCATTTGCATTCGAAATTCTTTCATTGTGGTTTTGAGTGTGTCGCTCAGCTTTCATAGGTGCTAAGTGGGCATGGCAGTGCATCATTTTTTAGAGTCATAATGTGATGAAATGTATCAAACAGACCCGGAAATGTACCTACTGGTTAAGATCATGAAAGCATCTTCAAGAAGAAGTCTACATAGCGAGCTCTAAGTTCACTAAGTTTATTGTGTTTCCGTGTGGTAACCACATTAAGCCTTATTCAGCAACTCATTGGATATGGTAAAACTCCTAATTTTTTTGCAGCCTATTGCCCAATATAACTGAAGATATGAAGCATTGGGAGTCTTGGAAAATAGCCCGCTTGTACCGGTTAAAGGCTGAGCATTCGCAAAGATAATATTCCAGCGTCAAATCAACCTACGCACGTGATCTGCACTCCGCCGAACCCATTTTTCAATTTTTTAAAGCGAAATCTTATGAAGGTGGTGCTTTATGAGGATCTTTACAATATTACTAAGCTCCCTGTCGCTTATAAATAGAAGCTGTTTGATCTGTCTACCATCAACACAGCTTCAAAGTAACTTTGTGGTAAGTACTGCGTTGCTGGTTTTCCAAGGTCCGAGATGTTCCACTAAGGTACAATGATTCATGTAACCGTTGAGGGAGGTGCATAGTCAGGGGCAGCTTAGGAGAACTGTGTTTCCAGCTACGCCCAAGCGGACCAACTCGTCCGCATTTTCGACTACCCTAGATGACAGGGCAACCCTATGATATTAACCGCGTTACCTACTGAGCGTCTAGTTACTGTCTGCTTACATAACCACAAGCAGTGAGACTTAGTGTTGACGCTACAGAAAACCTTATTTGGACAAGAAGGTTTATGGACTTGCTGATTAGATCGGAAGACCACTTGACCCCTTGAAGAATTATGGTCGTTTAGTTTCAAGCTATGTTCTGCGCATGGCAAGCCCGTTCCTATTCTTATTTCACCCTTTGATCCATCGGTGAAAATCTAGATTTTACCATTGGAACTGCCGCTCACAAAACTTTGGTTCAGTCTTCTCTACTAAAGAAAGTAAATGTTGTGTTTAATTCCTCAATCCCTCTCTCCTTTATCGGTCGCATTGTCAATTTAGCTCGAGTTCATTAACGAGGTGGAGTTTGATACCATTCCCGGCTGGCATTACACTTCACCTAAATATGTATTGGCCCGATATTGAGGATAACTCCTAAAGCCTTCACGTAAACAAATAAAGTTTAAATTTTCTTTATAAACGCAAATTTCTGTCTGACGAATGACTTTTCCAAATTTGGCAGTAAAAATAAGTTCCACGGGATCGAATCAGGAGAACCCGGTGGATGGAGCCCGGTGGGCCCAGTCAAAAGCCTAATTCGGCAGTGATAACAGCGGTAACACCTCCTCCAGTGTGTAGATAGAAAAGCACTTTCGTTTGCTAAATTGGACCGCATTTATTGCAGGTCGGATCAGTCCAAAAATTCAGCGTTGTAGAGCTCTGTGACCGCTTTGCGTTTCTATAAGTGTTCACTGTCGATCCCATCTTGCCAATCCGCGAAAACAATGGTTATCATCCTTCTGATAGAGAGTCTCCCTCTTCTTTGAAGTGCATTGTATCGAGTGCTCTTTTGCCTCTGAAATGCACTCATGAATCCATATTTCGTCGATGGTTATGAAACCATGCAGAAACTCTTTCGAATGATGCTTACTAGTAAACCGAGTCAAAAAATAGTTTCACTAGGATTTTTGATTAGCCAAAATAGGTGCTCCAAAAACGATTATAACAAAAAATGTAGTGACAAGACTACGCGGACGTTGAAAGCCTTTAAACTAAATTTCGGCCGTCGCAGAAAAAAAGTCAGCAAATGTCACATTCAAGTGCTATGTGATTTCAC
Organism: Bactrocera zonata; assembly: GCA_037783105.1. Classification (NCBI taxonomy): domain Eukaryota; kingdom Metazoa; phylum Arthropoda; class Insecta; order Diptera; family Tephritidae; genus Bactrocera; species Bactrocera zonata. The sequence continues at coordinate 72,977 of JBAWJQ010000299.1, read as the reverse complement.
AGCACGATTTCACTTTCCGAAAGGAAGAGAATCACCAATCAATTTCCCAATTTTTCAAAAATACTACACTAGTCATGGTGGTGTTCCTAGTCCATTGGCATATTTGCCGATTAGACAGTGACCCAGAGGTCCCTTTGAGCCGAGTCTTAATTATATTTATAACAAGTTTGTCGATCTTGTGGGAAGTCTAATTGTAGAGTGATGCCTGCTCTGGCTAGTTCATCCAGGAATATCACTATGGCATGGAAACCATTGCAGGTTTGCTACAAAATATTTCTGCGCTTGTAGTCCTTGTGTAAAAAAACTCGCTGCACCAGAATTTAGGACTTTCTTGCTTATTTTAATCCTCCTCCTGCTCCTAGGTTATAATAAGTTTGCCACAATGAACCCAGAAAGAAACTCAGGCCCTACAAAGTACTAAAATGTGCCCAAAAAATAAGACATTGTATTTATTTTGAAAATACTTTATTTATTCTTCCAAATCAATTTCATCCCCTTCAAAGTAATCCCCTCCCGATGCAATGCACTTATGCCAACGAATTTTCCAATCTTCGAAACACTGGTTGTAGTCACTTTCCGGGATGGCCTTCAGTTCCGTCTTCGCTGCGGCTGGAATCTCATCTATCGTATAAAAACGGTGTCCCCGGAGCGGTCTTTTGAGCTTGGTGAACAGCCAGAAGACGCACGGCGCCAGATCAGGTGAATACGGTGGTTGCGGAACGATATGGGTTGAGTTTTTGGCAAAATGATCACGAATTACGAGGGCAGTATGAGATGGTGCATTATCGTGGTGTAAAAAGAATTGTCTTCCCACAATTCCGGCCTTTTTAGGCGGATAACGCTACACAAACGACGCATAACGTTCAAATAATATTCCTTGTTGATTGTTTGACCGGTTGGAAGGAATTCATCATGCACAACACCACGATAATCGAAGAAAACAGTCAACATGACCTTGATTTTTGAGCGACTTTGGCGCGATTTTTTTGGTCTCGGCTCTCTTTTGGCAAGATATTCGCTCGATTAATCGGTTGTTTCGGGGTCATAAGCATAGATCCAAGTCTTATTGCCAGTTATGTTGCATTTCATGGCACCCAGGTAGTCGGAAAGCATCGTTTCACACACTTCAACGCGACTGCTTTTTTCCAAAAAAAATTCAATGTTTTCGGTACCAGTCGAGATTGGACGCGCTTGAGGCTCAAAACATCCTTCAAAATGGTATTGGCTGAGCCTTTCGATATGCCAACTTCATCAGCAAGGTCTCTAATTGTTAATCGACGATTTTTCAACACCAAATCTTTGATTTCATGGACGTGAACTTCGTCGGTTGAGATTGATGGTCGCCCTGGACGCTCTTCGTCTTCGACACGTTCACGGCCGGCTTGGCACTCACTATACCACTTGTAAACAATTTTTTTAGACATAGCCTCATCATCAAAGGTTTTATGTACCATCCTCAACGTATCCGCAGCAGAAAATTGATTCCGTAAACAAAATTTAATGCAAATTCTTTGCTCAACAAATTTCGATGTCGCAAAAAACGAAAAACTCACTTTTAGCAGCTCACAAAACGACACGTATCTCAAACACTAATGAATATTTTGTCATGAAATTTGATATAAATTTTACTGACAGTACTACCAACGTAAAAAAAATATAATTCTCCAAATCCTTCGACGCGCGCAGTTTAAATTCAAATGTCACCTTATTTCTTGGGCGCAGTAGTATATATATAATATATACAGTTTTTGAGGTATCCATCTGAAGATTTGCGCACGTCATTTTCTCTATAAGAAGCTGCTCATCTGTCGGAACCGCCGATATCGGACCACTGTAGCATATAGCTGCCATACAAACTGAACGATCGAGAACAAGCCTTTGTGTGGAATATTTTATATTTGTGAAGTTAACGTTTTTTTGTTTTTAATTTTGATAAACTCGCTGTTGTGATAATGAAACTCGGCACAATTAACGCCAAAACAAATTAGAACCTTTGCCACTGCTCATTCACCAAACGGAAACGCGTTATGCGTATGTACTAGAGTGCGACTAGAATGGGCTCACTGGTATAATACAGCGTTAGCACAATTTCCGCGCATCACGCTTTTGACCAACTTTGATGTGCCGCGAGGCTGGCCTAGTTAACACAGCTGGAAGTGTAGTTGCCAGCGCTGAAATCAAGTGTTGCTGCGACATACAAATGTGTATGTGTAAGAGTATGTGTTAGTGCATTTTAGCAACAGCAATTGCTATAGTACAACACTCACTCATCGTTTATCTGCTGCATTCGCGTTTCCATCACTGCCCGGCGCAGCAGCGTCAATTGCATTGCTGAGTTTCATGTATACTGAGTACTATTGTTGTTGTTGATTTTGGCATTTGTTCTGCAGAAAAGAATTCGCTTCCACTCTTGTGTATCGGCGCTGCGGTTTTGCAAAGCTCGACAACACCAACAGTTGGCGGCGCAACACCATCATTGTTCCGCTTGTCAACAACAGCAGTTGCAACTGGCCGCAACAACAACAATAACAATCAGTCACGACAATTGCAATACGCAGTGAAATTAACACTGCAACAACAAGAAAGTATTACACTCAGGACACACATTTCTATGTGAAGGTATGTACGTACGGCGTGTGAGCGTGTGTATGTGTCCGCAGCAGTCTCCATATCGAGCTCATTGAGTTGGCTTTCCACGAACTAGAAAGTTCGCTTTCAGTGTCATTGTTATTTCAGTGCCTGAACGAATCGCACAACCAAAGTAAAGTGACTTGAAAAAGTTTGCTGTTTTGAAATTTAAGAACCTCGAAGTGTTGCAAGTGAACGCGTAAATAAATTTGCCTCAGTGATTTTTCGGAGTATTAAGTTTAACAAGTACTAGAAAACAGTAGATGCGAAGTGGACTTCTGCTTTAACCAGCAAGTCCATAAACCTTCAGTTAGACAGCCAAGTGTTCATTAGAGCTGTCCGTAGTGCCAATAAGTCTAAGTCTTCTTTGTATAGGTTATGAAAGCAGGCAATAACTAGATTCTTAGTAGGTAACTAGGTTAATATCATATGAAAATGCAGTCGAGTTGGCTCACTCGGGGGCAGCTGGAAACACAATCTCCTTAAGCTGAACCCAAACTGCTCCTTTAAGAGTTGTTTGAACCAATGGACCCTAAAAGAACACCTCAGATCTTAGAACATCAGCAACAAAAAGCATACCACAAAATACTTTGAGGTAGTGTTGATGATGGACAGACCAAAAGGCTTCAACTTCTAGACAAAAAGGAATGATCACTGTTAATAGTGCTTTGGGTATTATCTTCACTTCTCTGGATCTTAACAATGCAAAAAATTTTGATGGATCTGAAAAAAGGGCCTACACTGAAGATGTGGCAGATTCGAGGCAGAAGTATTCCCGAATACCCTTCCTAAACTTATGCAGACAATATTAATTGATCGATGGACCACATCGTGCGGGCAGAGCTCGTATTGTTAACTAGGAAACACAATATACCAGCAATTGCATTGGTACAAGGCTAGTAATAGGAAATAAGGCAAGCTACTTGGGTCTAATTCTGGGCAAGAAGCTTTTGTGTAAATAAAATTTGGAGGCTAGGGAAAAGAAATAGAAATGTAAAGAAAGCACTTTACACGTTTAAAAGAATGGTGAGGCCCAAATGGTTAAAAACTCCTCGGTTAGCTCACTGGCTCTACACAGCAGTTCTAAGACTATTTATGACTTACGATATATGGGTATGGTGGCCAATAAGGGAAAATAAATATGCGGTAAGACGAATGAAAAGCATGCAAAGAGCAAACAGAATTTGCGTCAAAGAAGCCCACAGCCAACAAACTTGTTCTGTAGACAAATGTCAGAGAAGTCAATTTTTAGAGAGTGAGAATCCTCTCTTTTGGAAGGGGCATTTTATGATACTTAAAAACTTTTAGTTTCTTTTCATTACCCCAGATTTTCGTGATACCACAGAGTTGAATCTAAATCCGATTCCCAATATTGCCCCCTCTCTGAGAGAAGTATGCGATGTAGACAAGGACGCAGGGATAAGCATCTACAAATATAGATGGTTCCAAACAAGATCACCGTAAAATCGCATTCTGCCTACCAAGGCACTGTAATATCTTACAAGCGGAGCTCAGAGCAAATAAAGAAAGCCTTCTCATTCTGACAATGAATTTGTTGACAACAAGGAATATACATATGTATTTATAAATACAGAGAGCCAGGCGGCTTTACGATCACTAAGGTTTGGTCTAATTAAGTGATTCTTTAAGAACTCTAGTAAGAGTAATAGTAGGTACGAGTATCATCTAGATAACGGAGTCGCCAAACCGAACTCTGCCGCCTCCTTCTCTGCCCTTATACCAACGAGAGAGCTATGGGTGGAAAGAAGCCGTCGGAGGAGAGGGGTAGTGAGCTTCTCTTACGGTCGGGTCAAAGCTTGGGGGGAAAGTTGGTGGAGGGGTTTACTGTCGGGAGCTCTCTATGAACTCCAGTTTCAGAATTCCTGACTATTGCAGTGTCTTTATGCCAAGGTTGCAGCCATAAAGGTAGCTGTAGATCTGCTGCTCCGGAGTGCGACCTTCTTTAGAGAAGTGACCATTCACTCAGATAGCAAAGCTGCGATACTAGCCTTGAACTCATTTACTGTATGTTCAGGTTGGTCGAGAAGTGCCTAACCTGTTTATCAATAGCATAGAGGGTCTTTGTGATAAGACTGGTATGAGTGGCAAGACATAGCAGAATAGTAGGAAATTGTAAAGCTGATGAGTTAGCAAGGAAAGGCACCCTAGAACCGCTATCGGTAGAATGGAAGCGGGTCGGGGCGCCTGTATTTTCTTATGTTCTACTACTGGGTAGCTGGAATTCGGGGAAGCTTGGCTGGCTGAGCCGCCACAAGATTGATCGTAAGTGCTAGCCGTCTCTTTGCCCTCAGTAAGGTTAGCCTCTCCATAGTTGTGGGGGTTACAACAAGCCATTGTTCTATTGGCATCCATGCTGTAAGGTTGGAAATCTCGCCAGAAGTTATTTGGAAGAAGATGAGGTGGAAACAACTCAACACTTCCTGTTTGACTGCACCGCTTTTGGGAGGTCAGGACTTAAACTGGCTGGAGTTGAAATTAAGCGCCTTTGCAAATTTGTATTGGCTAATAAGCGTTTTGCCAATCTGTAAGTCCGAACACAGGAGTTATTATTTTCTATGGCTTCACAAAGAACTACATATGGTATATCAGTCCTAACCTAACCTAACTAGCAGGTCACTGTCTAATGGGAAGACATGCCACTAATCCAAAGCCTGTTAGAGAAGGATACATCATACATCTTCCATGCGATTGTAAAACTCTAAATAGGAAAATATACGCCACTATCAGCCAAGGATTTCTAAACTTTTCGTACTGATGAGGTTCATAAAAAGCATGGTGGTTTAGAGAGGAGCTAATAGAGGACTTCAATCCCGGTGGTATCAAAATGTGCCTCCTATAGGTGCGTCGTTAGACAGCCTCTCGACCTATCTGCCTTGGGTGGGAAAATTAATAGGAAGTTGTTGTAATTAAAAAGCAATAAAAGTCTTAGAACAATTAAAAAATAATAAAAAATAAATAAAATTTAGATATCGAATTATTTAGCTCAAAAAGTTTATAACGGTGTACGCGAATTTCGACGACGACCAGCATTCAAATCAAATTCGGCAGCACTCAATCAAATATACGCGCAATGTTTTGGCTCTGCAGCGTGTCACTCTCATTATTCGATTATCGCTTAATCGCTATAAATGCATTGATTTACGATTTAATTGCGACGGAAATTGCAAACGCGAATGCGCACATTGTTATTGCGGCCAATGTCATGACAGAATTTGACAAATCAGCAGCACGAGCTGCCACGACACCAGAAACAAGAACAGTGCCACCAACCGCTGCCGAGCAACAAAGAGTTGCACACGAAATGTCTATTAAAGGGAAAGCAACAACAATAAAAATATCTACAACAACAACAGCAAACACAATAAACACCAACAACAATGCAGCTGACGTGGCATTTTTCGGCCAAAAACTGAGTGATTGCAGCGATGACGATGAAATAAGTACGAACAACAGCAACAACAAAAACAAAATGAAACGAGCAACAAATGGCGTAAGCAACAACACAGCACTACAAGTAGCGCTACCAGCAAGTGCCAACGTGCCGTTTGTTTCTATTGCTGCAGCAAGGCCACTTGCTATCAGCGCGCACAATGGTACGCGCGCCAACAACAAGACGACCGTTATGCCAACAATAAATGCACGCGTTGACAATTTTCGCAATGACAAGAAGGAAACGAATGTGTGGACAACAACCACAGCAGCAGCAGCAGCAGTAAAGGTCGAGCGAACTATGGTAGCACCAATAGCAACAACAAAAACAACAACATCAGCAACAAGCAATGTGGCGACGTTAGCAATTTCAAAGCGCCCAGCAATAAAATCGACAGCAATGCATTTGACGACATCAGCGTTGGCCACGGCATCGGTAATGACAGTAAAAACAACCGTACAAGCAACAACAACTGCAACAACTAAAAACGCACAAGCTGCCAAGTCAGCAATAGAGCGTGCAGCAACAGCCGAAGCGCTTGGAACAAGGTCCAAATGGGCAACAGCATTAGCAACAACAACAACACTATCAACACCACCAACAACAACCGAACGTATAATCCATGCAACACCAGCGTGGCCAACATTGCGCAGTCATGATTTATTATCGTCAACAAATGGGATGCCAAATTGTCGGAATGCAACGTGCGTGTGTGTGCGCACAGAAAAATCGCATGACGCAACAAATATTAATACAGCAACAGCAGCAACAACGACAACAACGGCAACAACACCGTTAGCGCCGACAACGCGTGTAGCAATAACGACCGCCATGGCATCGGCAACAACATTATTGCGCACATCAACGACAGTGGCGAACACAACGCTACAAACCACAAAGGTGGCGGCTACTGTGCGGCGTTCAACAGCAACAACTGCAAATAAAGGCGGTGCGTCCGCAGCATATGTAGCGGACGCGGCTGGCAGCACAACTGGTGGAGTTGCAGCAATGCCAATCAGGTCTCTAATGCCTTGTTCCACTTACAGTTCACCCGCAACGCCTGCAGCACCAGCAATGTCAACAACAACAACAACAACAGCAATTCATACAGCTAACATAACGGATAGTGCAGCTGGAAAGTCAACAGCGGGCCCGTTGCAAACGCAGTGGCAACGCATACTGTCGCGTCGCAAGCGTTATCTGGCCTTTCCGGAGGGAACATCATTCACCGTATGTGGCAGCAAATTTTTATTGCTTTATTAATGATTGGTTAGGGAATTATAATACGCTGAGAAATGCTTGTCTGCCAACATTATAATTACACACATGCTTTGAAACGGGCATATAAAGGGTGTTTTTTTTATCACTTTAAAACTTTGCTGTCGAAATTGCCGCTTCCTTTGTTCTTATCGCACCAATTTCGTAGCATTTAGTGCCGGAAGGCAATGTGAGACTGTGTCTTATAAGGACCAACCTCCGATTATAATGATTTCCGTTAGTTGCATTAAAGCTTGTTTAATATCTTTTACAAACTGGTCACTGTCTGGTGCCGAAATACGTTCGCAGAATGGAGCTGACTGATCGAGAAGACTGCAGAAAGTGTCTAGACCAGGGCACCAGGAAATTAACGGAGGTTCTCTTGTGCACTTGTCCCGCATTGACAAGACAAGTCTGTTGAAATTCGCGTCAACTGAACACCATCTGGTATCGCAAAGGACCAAACTGATATTCTTCTTTACTGGCGTAGAAACCGCTTACGCGGTCATAGCCGAGTTAACAACTGCGTGCCAGTCATTTCTTTTTTTCGCAAGGTGGCGCCAATTGGATATCCCAAGCGAAGTCAGGTTCTTCTCCACCTAGTCTTTCCAACGTAGTGGAGGTCTTCCTCTTCCTCGACGGCGGGTACTGCTCGAATATTTTCAGAGCTGGAGTATTTACTGATTCTAAGATAGACAAGAATCGAAAAGAGTAGAATATTAATTGAGGTTCTGCACCGCGACCTAGGGTCTATTGTGCCTTCTCCTATATCACATGACCTCCCAGAGCCCCAGCAGCCTGAACAGTTCCAGTAGTTTGCCGGGCGCTATTGAGGTGATGTGATCCCTGCTGATATAAACGGAATCCAGGACCTTAAGCCTTTTTCCACAGATTGCTGTGCAATCTAGGATTAGGTGTGCTGGTTCCAGGTTGCAGAACCGGCAGTTAGCACAGGATATCATGCCCATGTTGGACAGGTGCTTCCTGAGCTTACAGTAGAAGCAGCTTGGCGTGGCGCATACTTGCTGCCTGCCGCCAGTACCGCTCTCTCTCCTCTCTCTCCTCCGTGCGGAGCAGCTGGCCTTGCGGGCCAGTTCGTCGGCCTTCTCATTTCCTTTTACTCCCTTGTGCACTGGTACCCAAATTAGGTGCACCCGGTTGCACAAGGACAGGCGGTTTAGCCTTTCTATGCATTCTTCGACTAAAATCGATTTGGTCTCGTATGATAAGATCGCTTTTAGTGTCGCTTCACTATCGCTGAGAGTAGCTATGCGCTGGTTGCGATAGTTGCGGCTGAGGTTGACTTCAGCGCACTGACTAATGGCAAGAACTTCAGCCTGGAAGATGTTTGGGAAGCAGCCCATAGGTATGGACAGCTTAGTACGCGGACCCGCAATACCTGCCCCACTACCTTCCGGTGTTTTTGAGCCTTCAGTGTACCACTGAATGGTACTGTCTTCCAGCAGCCTTTCCAGCGTGGAATCATTCCACTCCTTCTTGCTGCCTAGAGTTACTTTGAAATTCTTCTTGAGGTTTATTTTCTTCGTTGTGCCGTCCCTTGGGAGGAGGGCCAGCGGTATGCTTTCCGCTAGAGCGTCCATCTGTCTAGAGGACATTATCTTCCCTCTTCCACAGCTTTCTGCTGACATCAGCAGCATGGTGTGCTTTGCTGCTAGCTTGATCACCTGATGCAGCGGTGTGAGCTCTAATATGACTTCCAGTGCCACCGTGGGGCATGTGCGCATTGCCCCCGAAGGACAGATGCATGCAAGTCTTTGCAGCTTTGACAGTCTCTGAATCACAGAGGACTGCACTGCTTTGGTGGCCCAGACAACCGCTCCATAGGTGACGATAGGCCTTGCTATCATGGTATACAGCCATCTAATGATATTTGGCTTGCATCCCCATGATCTGCCGGCCGAGCGTCTGCAAATCATAAGCGCTCTAGTTGCTTTGGACAGCGTTAAGTCCAAATGCCTGCTCCATCTCAACATTGAGTCTAAGGTGAGGCCAAGGAATTTGACCTCCTTAGACATTTCTACCTCTGTGCCTCCAATTGTTAGGGACCTCAGGCGCGGAAGAGATCTCCGCTTAGTGAATGGGATCACGGTGGTTTTTGCTGGGTTGATGTTTAGCCCTACCGTGTTGCACCATCCTTTCGCCAAGTTTAAGCCCCTTTGAACAATGTCACAGAGAGTGTTCTCAAATCTACTTCTCGCCATTATGACAATGTCGTCCGCGTACCCTTGACACCGGATTCCATTGCTTGTGAGCAACTCGAGTAGTTCGTCTACTATCAGGCTCATAAGCAGAGGGGACAGTACTCCACCCTGTGGGCAGCCCCTCGTGGTGCCAAGACGAATCTTACTTTCTCCCCCTGTTGTTTCTGCAACCTTAGTGCGCAGAAGGGCTTCTATCCATCTGCGTATCGGGGGGTTAACGTTCCTTCTCTCGAGCGCCTTGATCACGCTAGTGTGAGACGCATTATCAAACGCACCCTCAATATCAAGGAAGGCGCAGATCACAACCTCGCCATTATCCTGCGAATCCTGCAGCTCAGACGTGTGTTGCTACAGAGCAGTGTTTGTGGATCTACCCGCTGTGTACGCGTGTTGTCTGACATGTAGGGTTGCGATCTTCAGCGCTTCCGATCTGATATGGTTGTCTATTACTTTTTCCATCCCCTTCAGCATAAAGGATGTGAGACTTATAGGCCGGAACGATTTGGCTAGCGAATAGTCTCTCCTATCTTGGGGATGAAAATTACTTTTGACTGTCAATAGTCACTTTGGCCCCATCCTCTGTTTTAAACAAATAAACTACAACTTCTGTTTCCCCAAATCTATAATATCCTTCACAAATAAAAATTGTTTCGTAAAAAACGTTATTACGTTCGAAGTGAATGCTATTGTGATCCGTTCTGAGGAACTGCTTCGAAGAATGCAGCGCTGATTTAAGTAATAATCGGTACCTTCTCAAATAAAAAAAGTTGCCATACATGAATTGAAGTCTATCAGCCAGTTTGTAAGGCAGTTATGCATAAATTTTAGAAACATAGCTCAAAAACTGAAGAAAGTATGGCACAAACAGAAGAACATGAAATAACTAATAATTTTTTTGGTATGGAAACTACGCCAGTTACAGAACTTTTATCTGGATATTAGTCTGAAGAATATCTATACCTTCTTCTTAGATAATTGACCGAATTCAAAAATTTTTTGAAAGGATACTCAGTGCTCTACAAGGGTTGTCCGGAAAGTGATAGATACTTCGGAGCGTGCGCGCACCGACTGGATTCGATAGAGGGCGTTCCTAGCTAATGACCGAGAGCCTGGTCAATTGTCTCCGAACACCTGCAAAGTCAGGACAAACATTTTCGAGTGACGTCTTTCTGTGTGCGGTGTTTCGTTAAAGCAGAAGTACGCGATTAAATTCTGTGCGAAACTCGGTAAATCTGCGACAGTTGATCAAGCAGGCTTACTCAGATGTTGCTTTAGCAAGAAGTGATGTGTTTCGGTGGCAGCAGGCTTTCCAACACTTCCCCAGCCGCCCTACAACTCTGATGTGGCCAGCCGGACTTTTTTTTTTGTTTCCTTGCCTGAAAAGGCCTATGAAAGGCAAGCATTTTGAAATGACAGAGGGGATCCAAACAGCATGCACCTCGGCTCTCAAGGCTATTCGGTAGAACGCCTTCAATGCTTTCAAATCGCGCCGGCAGCGCTGCATCGACGCTGAAGGATCCTATTTTCAAAGTTTTTAAAGAATTTTAACGGTTGTTTCAATAAATTTTCTTAAATCGACTCAGTCCTATTACCTTCCGGACAACCCCTGTATAAGTTTGTCAGGATTTGGAAACAAATGTTCGTGATTTTTAGGAATAATAAAATGTGATGTTACAACAATTTAGTACTATTTTTAAGAGAGTTTGATAGAAAAAACATTAATTTTTTGACGTCATAAGCAAAAGAAAAGAACATCTATGAAAACTCATCAATTCGTTTCGTGTGTTTATCATGTTTTCTTTATCAGCTTTTTGTTAGATAATATTCTAAGAAATAATAAACCCAACTCAAAAAAAAACACCCTTTATATTATACGTATCAGATTGCAAATGTATTTATTCACTTGTGTGCAAAGTTTGAAAACAGATTCGTATTTATTTTCAAACTCTTCGCATTCTTGTGGCCATTACGTGATACAGAAACCGTGGTATGGCAACACGCTGCAATAATTAGGAAATTTGCAAAACGGGAAACTAAATTAATTCAAATTTAAGGGGTTAGGAGAAATGAGAATTTTCAGTATTTTTTTTTTTTTTTTTTTTTTTTTTTGTTTTGCTATGGCATTATTATAAAATGTGTTGATTTGAAGTCACGAAAATTTCAAAAAAAAAATTTAATTTCCAACGTTATAGTTGTTTGTGTTGACCCAGTACCAAAAAAAGGTACTTGCGGTGACAACTATAAGTCCTTGGAGATTCATCTAAAATCAATCGGACAAAAAAAAATTAGTTTCATAAATATACGAGTATAAACTCGGGCCTGATCGAAGGATTTGTTTTTTTTTTTCAAAAATTAACAAAATGACGGCCTCAGGAATTTTTTTTCTAAATTTAAAAAAAAAAAATCTGCAGTTAATGGGTCTTAAAAAATCGAAATTTTTGAAAAACAAAAAATCCTTTATCAGGCCCGAGTTTTTTATGTATTCCAAAAGCTGTATAAATTTCATTTAAATCTACTGAGTGGTTTTCGAGTTACAGTTGTCACCGTTTCAAAAAACATAGCTTTGAGAAAAACGCGTTTAAAGTTTCACACTAGCGCTTCGAAGTGACCGAGCTCTCTTTGTTATTTGTCGAATAACTCAAGAACAAACTATCGGATCAACGTGAAATTTTCAGAGAATATTTTTAAGATATTACACTTAACGAAAATGCAAAAAATTATTTTTTGAAAATTCGAACTACCCCTAACCCCTTAATAAATGTGAAGTTTAGTGGTTTTGGAGATTACACTGGTTAATAAAATTTACATATTTTCCGTACTCTTAAAACAAGTTCGTCACTATTAGCAAACAACTCAAACTTTCCAAAATCCATTTTCCTTCCAAATCTTGCGAAATAAATTTTCTTTCACTAGTGATTCCTTAATCTCAAACTCTCGTTTGATTTTCGCCACGTCAATCGTTTACCCTTTTAGATATCGGTCTGCATAACAATCGGCATCATTGGTAATCCCAATTACAGTTACATGAGTTTTGGTTTAAATTTTGGCATAGGATATGATTTGCCCAACGCCACATGGGTACTCAATCAACTGCATGGTCTTAGCCGACGTCCATTGCCGATAGCTGTGCATCACAGACGCAGCAAGCGTGCTATCTATGAGCGTATCGCCGAAGCTGTGAACAAGTAAATGAAAAAAATTGCACTCTCTGTATTAGTTTGGCTTGCTTTTCATTGCAATTAAAATACAAATTCTTTTGATTTATAAGAGAATTACTAAATTTACTACTCTTTTCTTACTTACCTCCAGCATGGGCTATAGCGGACGCGACTGTGTGCTACGCGCTTTGTGTGAGAGTCGTCAGTACTTTACTCGCAGCAAAATGGGCATGATTGGTGAGATCCTGCGCGTGATATTTAGGTGAGTCACCTTTTGAGTATTTTCACAAGCTTCTTAATAAAAATATTTGCATGCAGTTTACCCAAGCAACGCATATTCAGCCGGGAGTTGCGTGAGGATGCCGACATTGCCGCTTATGACCATGCCTACCGCAAAGCTAATTCGCAGGATTGCGTCGCGCAGTATGACTGTCCGTTTTCACTACTTGAATTGGCATTTGGAAGGTATTCGACGCCGTCTACTGACTTCTATAGTGAATCTGGCATGTGAAAGGCAGCACTTTCGGCATTGGAAAATGGTATAATCATCATTTAATAGTTGCTTTAAAGAATTGTTGAAAGTAAATAAACCTTACCTTACTTTATATTGACCAGTCTCTTGTTTAATCTAGTTCAATCCGGTTGAAGGCACATTCTGAATAAGCCAAGACTTATAGGTCGCGTAAAAAATGTAAACTCCGGTTGCACCGATTGCCTTCACAATTTAGAAGATACCTGCCATGATCTTGATTTAGAAAACTCTTTGTATGACAGCTATATTAGATAGAGATCCGACCAGAGCAATTTCCCTTGGACAATAATCCATGCCAAATTTGATGAAGCTATCTCGTCAAAAAATATTTCCATAAAAGCCCATGATTCCGACCGTTCCATTTACATGACAGCTATACATTATAGTAGTCTAATAAAGACCGCTCCATCAAATGAACATTTTCTTGAGGAGAAAAGGACGTGTGCAAAATTTCAGATCGATATCTCAAAAACTAGTTCGCGTATGAATAGATGTACAGAAAGCGGACATGGCTAAGTCCCGCTGTAGATTTATATGTATATATGTTTTTAAGGGTCTACGACGTTACCTTTTGAGAAACTTAATATACTCAGCCTAGGTTATAAATATAATTTTGTACAGACTACCATGAGATCAAAATCGCAAAGTTACACATACAAGTTTGGATATCGACTGAAAGTGAGAACCCGTTGAAACGACAACCCATTTTAATTATATAGTATTTCGGAGACGACTGCGACGTGGTTGTCAAAACGCAAGCTTTGACATTAACTATCTCGGGTTAAGCTAGACCGAAAAAACGAAGATCCAATAAGAATTAAACATATCGTTTTCATTCGGCAGTTGAGAGGATTGAACCAGTGGTTTTGTAAACGACAGTTCTAATGACGAAATCTACATATTCGCTGACAGATCAAAGAGTAAAAGAGTGAAAAGGGTGGGGCTTCAACTAAATTACTACAATTCAGTCTAAAATTGTAGACATAACAGAAGGTGCCAAGTGAGCATCTGATCATGTCTATAATATATAGTAAGGCTATCCGTAGTGCCAACACTAGGTCTCACTGATTAGTAGGTAACTAGGTTAAAATATTCTGGGTACCTAGTCATAAAGGAATGGAAGAAAATGAAACGACAGATTAGCTGGCCATTTTGGAGGCTGCTGGATCTAAACAATTCCTGTTTTCAGGGATTATTACTATTTTTTTTCAATAACTTCGGCTCTTACTAAGAAGACAAGTAAATAATTTCAAAAAAATTATGAGTAACTGGAAAATATTTCGAGGAATTCGCAATCAGCTTCGTTTTTAATGGGTGAGGCATAAAATCTGGCACTTATGCTACCGAATTCGTTCTTCCAATGTAAAATATTGTAAATGTTCTGAAGCACTCACATCCCCAATTCACATATTGGCTACATCCTTGTTCGCAAAAGAAATAACGCGTCATTAAATTAAAAGTTTTCCAAGTTATCGATGTTTAATTTAATGGTGAAAAATTAATAGCCATTCAGATTCGCGTGTGTAAAGAACGCGAATGCCTTGTAAGCGGCATAGCCGCAACGAAGACCGTACGCAAGTGAACGAATCACGGCGAACGAATGACCATTAAACGCGAAATTCAAATTTTATTGAATTTTAATTACAGAAATTTTTGCTTGCACCGCTTTCATGATAAATGGCGCTCTCACTCTCGAGTGCCTCTTTGCTGTGCGGTGGAAATTTATGCGCATTTCTGCATTTTCAATTAGGGTAATTAATTCGACGAATTCACCACTTTGAAATTTGGGAATTTTCATCACATAGAGCATTGTAAAAATTTACGCTCAGGCAATATGTACAAAGGTATGTGATTTTGCTACTCTTGCAATATGTTCCTACAGAGTGTAATAGTTTTGTCTAGCTAACGGTTGTAGGAGTACGTATCACCTAAAACTACGCGAGATAGATATAGCATTATATAGTAAAAGAATGCTCAGAATGACGAGAGGAGTTGAAATCTGGATGACTGCCTGCCTGCCCGTCCGTCTGTCCATCCATGCAAGCTGTAACCTGAGCAAAAATTAAGATATATTGATGGAACTTTGTATGCGGGTTCCTTAGTACAAAAATAATTACGAGTTCGTAGATGGACCTAATCGGACCACGCCCACCAACATGACTGAATAGATTCTGAAACACTGAATAGATCTGTTAAATTTTTCAAATAATAATGCGCCCTAGATCAAGGATCAACCCTGACATATTCGGTGAAAGGTTCGGTGAAGTCTAATTGCAGCGTCTGCCCACCAGAGGTATGTCAGCGTGCGGGCGTCGGTCTTGAAACAAGCGGCTCTTTTACAAATATGTATAATACTCTATACTACTCGCCAAGTGACGTTGTGCGCTGGGCTTGGGATCCGCTACGTAGAAACCACTCAAAATGAAAAAGAAACAACAGCATCGGATGAAAGTCCCGCTTTTGATGACGACCATAGCAAACGAAATAAGGACTATGATTTAAAGGCATGCACTTGAATTGTCCGGTTTCTAAATTGGGAAGGAGCCGATGCCCAAGTGGTTAATGTCGCCGTAAAGGTTATACGACTGTACGCCGATGATATTGATATAATTGGCCCCCACAACCGCTCCATTAGCTCTGCATTCTCCAGACTGGATGAAAAAGCGAAACGAAACGTATGAGTCTGGTTGTAAAAGAGGACAAGACGAAGCATCTCCACATCTCCTGTCATCAAACAAACAGTGGTAGCAGACGCTACTTGGCTCCCACATCACTGTCGACAATCACAACTTTGAAGTCGTAGCTAATTTCGTCTATCTTGTAATCAGCACCAACAATAATATCAGCCTTGAAATCCAACGCAGAATCGCTCTTGCGAATAGAAGCTAATTTGGACTGAGTAGGCAATTGAAAAGTAAAGTCATCTCTCGATACAGACGCATGGACGATGACAACATCTGATGAGTGGAGGTTACGAATTTTCGAGACAAAGGATCTGCGGAAAACTTATGGGTCTTCGCGCGTTGGCATCGGCGAATATCGCATTCGATGCAACGAGAACTGTACAAATTATATGACGGCATTGACATACAATAGATCAGTGAATCAAGAGACACCAGCTGCGCAAGCAAGGTCATGCTGTCCGGATGAGAAGGAACACTCCAACTTTGAAGGTTTTTGATTCAGTAACGGCCAGTGAAAGCAGAGAAAGGCTTCAAATGATTTAGAGAGATCATGTGGAGAAGGACCTGCCTACACTTGGATCTCAAATTGGCGCCAAATATAGCCACGTAAGCGTTGTCTACTTATATGAGATATAATATAGTTTAACACCGAAAAAATCAACCCACGAATTTATGATTATTTATAAGCCCGAAATATTAAGTGTCACAATGTTCTAAGAGCGCCGTAATGTTCAGTGAAGTTATGAAAATTATGAAACCTTCAAGCTAATTACCTTCCCACACCCAACACTCGCCAACTCGTTTACAACCTGCCATCGCTAAGGGTCCTTTTTAACGCTCACTAATATTGGCTATTTATTACCTACGCTGTGCTCGCATTTACGACTGTACCATGGCAAGCATTGCCTCCTTAAATCCGCCCCACATTTCCCGTCTTTTCACACTTTCTCGCATTCATTGCGAGAACTTTTTAAGTTTGCGTAGTTCTTCATTTAAGATCTTAAGTGTCCATTTCCGTGGATTTTGCAAATAATTCCCAAAAGCTGTCAGAACACTTGTAACAGCAACTACGCGCGCACTACTGCGAAGAGCAAAAAGCAACGGAAGTGTTGCCGAAACGTCAGCGCACGTCGCGTCTTGATGTTGTAACATTTTCGTTTGATTGCAAGATTGATGAGGCGAGCTTACGTGATGCCATCGCAAGCCGAAACTTTTTCCATTAAAATTGCCAGCATTAAGCGACGCGCGAAGCCTGCAACACGGTGTTCGAATATGTTATTTGGCGTTCAGTAACTCGGGCGCAACGCAGACGCTGTGACCCTCTGTCTCCCGGTCGCGCACTCGACCGCTAATGCCAAACACCCGTTTTTGTCCAGAAGACAATACCAAAATCTCGCCTCCCCAATGACCTCCGCAACTTTGGCCGCGCAATCGGCGACTACATAATAGACACCGCCGCGCCGTGCCGCCCCAAGCAATTGTGCTCGTAATATGCGCCTAGCACGGCGCTTTGTGCTAATATCCACCGCAAACGAAATCTACCGGTTCCATCCATATTGGCTGGCTGCTCATTGACCCGTTGCGCTGATAGCCATATTTCAAAAATGTTGACGCCACAATTGTAAGCTGTATTGCATGCACAACAGTTGGTGTGTGTGTGTGCGCGCGAGTATGGTGAGCTTGGCGAAAAAGGAGAAATTGCCAAGTTGTTAACAACAATAGCAACAATAACATATGGGCATTACTACAATTGCGGCACGTCTGAATGCTAAATTGGCGTACGAAACAAAAACGAACGAACGGCTGCGGCCAGGTGGCGGAGGGCGGCGTGCGACACTGCAGTACACAAGGACAGACAGAAAGGTGTGCTAACTTATTGCCAGCAGGAAGATTCTACGAATGCGCGGTTGTATGAATGATTTGTTGTAGTCACCTTTGGGCTGGCTGCTGTTGCATGCCGCATCGGTGGTGGTTGTTGCCACGGTTTTCGCTTTAGTAATGGCGGCAGGTAAACGGAAGTGAGAAATGTCCACAACGAATGTTGAATGAAAATTTATGTTGGCAGCAGTAAGCCAAGAAATAAAAGCAAAACGCGCGTAAGCAGCGGAATAAGCGTGTGGCAACAACACTACACATGCAACATACAACATATACAGGCTTTGTTTGCTGTAGTATTGCCTTTTTCGATTTTCTTATTTACCTCTTCTCCTTCTTTTTCTTTTTCGCTTTCTATTTACTTTTTTTTGCGCTTTTCTTCCATTTATTACCGCTCGTACTGGTCGTTGCTCACCTAGTTTTCGTCTAGCATCGTTCATTTTTCTCTTGCCGCTTCGCTTTCTTTTTCATCTCCGTTGTAATAGGTTCTGCTGTCATAACTCAATCCAGTCGCGTTGTTAACGGTGTTCTGTCTGTCCAGCATAAGCCATGGGCCGGCAACAGGTGGTCGGTCAATCAGCGCTGGCAAATTATATCAAAACTGAGTTTTATAAATGGAAGTGACTTAATTGAAAATAAAGCAAAATAACGGTGAAAACCAGTTCTTTTATTTGGAGATGATGCAAGAGACGTTTTTTTTTTCTTATTTCACCAATTGACAGAAACTCTGTGGTATCGAAACTCAGAACTGTTTATCTATGAGAGAAAAATCTCACTATTTAATTTTTTAATTTCTTTCCCGGAAATGCTCACTCTCCCTACATATCAATTGTGATTAATTGTTTATAACTTCGGTTTTAATTCCACTAGCTGCTGCAAACTTACTGAATTTGAGCGTCTTCTGAATTTTTAAATATGATGCCGGCAGTCACTTCGTCTATTCTTGTTCCTTACCAAATTCATCCGTTTTACTTCTTTAACCAAGTTGTAACTAATGGCTAGTTTGTTTTAGGTCTGAGGCTACAAAAGCGTTTGTATCTCACCACAACTTTATTGTAAGGAGAGACTCCTTTAGTAAGATTTAGGTAGGTAGGTAGGTAGGTAGGTAGGTAGGTAGGTAGGTAGGTAGGAGTGTAGCCCTGTTGTCATCGGGCTCAATTACCACTTGATGTGCCATTTTGATGCACTAGTCGTAGAACCTGCTGTATCTGCTATCACGTTTCACCTTTTTTCTCAAACCATTTTGAGGTTTCGATGAAACTACTTATGTCTGATATGCTTTTAATAAAAAACCATTCAAGGTTTGGTGCTTGATGGATTCCAATTGTTTGGGGTCGGGTCCGTGCTAGGGCTGGGCATTCACAGAGAAAGTGGAAAATTGTTTCCTTGTTCCCTGCTATTCCGCAGTCTCGGCAGATGTTGTTATAGGGCATACACATTTTGGCCGCATGTTCCCCAAATGACCAGTGCCCTGTTGTGGTAGCTGTTACTCTGTAGATACTTAGAGAATTTGTCATGGGTGAAGACAAAGCCAGGAGCGCCGCCTGGCTATCCGTAAATGTTGTGGCTTTATGTATATTCTAGTGGTTTTCCAATAGAACTTCGCAGGATTTTTCTATGCCCTGTACTTCCGCTTGGAAGATGCTAGCCAAGTTCGGTAAACGTATAGAGAGAGAAATGCCTATATCAGCGAAGAATACCCCATGCCAACTCCGCAGTCCATTTTAGACCCGTCGGTGTAGACTGAGATGGCATCCTCCTCCCCTATTGAGCCTCTTCTCTATTCTCGTCTAGATGGTATCCTCACCTGGTAGTGTCTTTTGAAATCCAGCTTTGTGAGAATGTAGTCTGATTTATTGATGGTGAGCTTATTTAAGATTACACTATGTCCGTAGTTGTGCTCGTCTCAACCACCCACCTCTTTTATTTTCATAGCCACAAATGCTGCTGTTTTGTGATTAAAGATATCCATGGGTAGTTGATGCAGTACCATATCGAGCGCGTCAGTCGCACATGATCTGATTGTTCCAGTAACACCCGCACATGCTGCTCTTTGTATTCCATTTAATTTTTTAATTTTGTATTGTTTGTTTAGCGCTGGCCACCATACCAGAGCTCCATATGTAAATATAGGTCTTATGGGAGCCATACATCCACATGATTATACTAGTTTTGAGGTCCCAATTCTTGCTGACGATTCTCTTGCAAGTATAGGGTGATTTTTTTGAGGTTAGGATTTTCATGCAGTAGTATTTGACAGATCACGTGGGATGTCAGACATGGTGTCAAAGAGAAAGATGCTCAGTATGCTTTGACATTTCATCATGAATAGACTTACTAACGAGCAACGCTTGCAAATCATTGAATTTTATTACCAAAATCAGTGTTCGGTTCGAAATGTGTTTCGCGTCCGTGTCCGATGAGCGATGAGGCTCATTTCTGGTTGAATGGCTACGTAAATAAGCAAAATTGCCGCATTTGGGGTGAAGAGCAACCAGAAGCCGTTCAAGAACTGCCCATGCATCCCGAAAAATGCACTGTTTGGTGTGGTTTGTACGCTGGTGGAATCATTGGACCGTATTTTTTCAAAGATGCTGTTGGACGCAACGTTACGGTGAATGGCGATCGCTATCGTTCGATGCTAACAAACTTTTTGTTGCCAAAAATGGAAGAACTGAACTTGGTTGACATGTGGTTTCAACAAGATGGCGCTACATGCCACACAGCTCGCGATTCTATGGCCATTTTGAGGGAAAACTTCGGACAACAATTCATCTCAAGAAATGGACCCGTAAGTTGGCCACCAAGATCATGCGATTTAACGCCTTTAGACTATTTTTTGTGGGGCTACGTCAAGTCTAAAGTCTACAGAAATAAGCCAGCAACTATTCCAGCTTTGGAAGACAACATTTCCGAAGAAATTCGGGCTATTCCGGCCGAAATGCTCGAAAAAGTTGCCCAAAATTGGACTTTCCGAATGGACCACCTAAGACGCAGCCGCGGTCAACATTTAAATGAAATTATCTTCAAAAAGTAAATGTCATGAACCAATCTAACGTTTCAAATAAAGAACCGATGAGATTTTGCAAATTTTATGCGTTTTTTTTTTTAAAAAAGTTATCAAGCTCTTAAAAAATCACCCTTTATAGTAGGCCATATATGCTTTATGTATTCTTTTTTCTATATTTAATTTCCAGGATAGTTTGGTGTAAATCTCCACCCCCAAGAATTTAGCTGTGGGGGATAGAGTGAGTGTTGTACCGTTTAGTACCGGAAGTTCAAACTGAGGGATTTTGGTTATGCTTCTGAATAGCTTTAATTCTGTTTTGTTCGAGTTAACTCCTAGCCCATTGTTCTTGGCCCATAGGTTTAACCTTCGTGGTGCGCTTTCCATAATCTCGCTGACTGTTAAAGGAAACATGTCTATATCGTCTGTATATTCTACTGCTTTCACTCTCCAACCATTTAGTTGGAGTAGTATTTCGTTCAGCGCTACAACCCATAGAAGCGGGGAGAGGACACCTCCTTGAGGCGTCCCTCTACTCACATAACTTGTTTGTGTTGCAGCGCCGTTTGATGCTATAAATTTTCTATTCTCAAGCATCGATAGTATCCATCTGCACACACTGTCATCTATACCACCATGTCTCAGAGAGTTAATTATAGCATTTACTTCTAAATTATTGAAGGCGCCCTCTATGTCTAGAAAGGCAGCCATGGTGTATTGTTTGTAGTGTAGTGATTTTTCGATTACACTTATCATCTCGTGAAGGGAAGTTTTGGTTGATCGGCCCTTTATGTACGCATGTTGAGACTTCGATAACATATCCGATATTATTGTTCTTACATGTAAGCCTATTAGCCTTTCTAGCACCTTCAGCATAAAGGAGGTAAGGCTTACAGGTCTAAAATCCTGGGCATTTCGTGTGTTTTTCTCTCTGGTTTTGGAAGGAACACAACTTTAATTCTTTTCCAAATTCTTGGAATGTAAGATAGTTGAATGCTAACTTTGTATATATCTTCAAGCCTTTGAACCATTGGTTCTACCAGCTTTTGCAGCATTATGGGCATAATCCAGTTAGGACCTGCCGCTTTAAATGGAACAAAACTACTTATGGCATATTTGATTTTGCTTTTGTCTGCTATCTAGCCTTGGTAATCAGCTGAGTTTATCGGTGGTACTGGTTGAACCCTCGTTATACGTGTTTGCTGACTCTCGGGGAAGTGCGTTGTAATAAGTACCTCCAGAGACTCTTTTGCCGAGGAGTTTCAATCATTTTCCTCCGCCCTAATGTAGGTGATATTAGTAAGATCTTCGGATAGCATTTTCTCAGCCTTTCGGTTTCTCTGCAACTTTCTATCGATGTGCAGAAAGATCGTCATGAGTCATTTTTAGCTTTCCTGACTGCTTTTTTGTATCTTTTCATAATATCTTTATATGGCTGCTAGATTTTGATCCCAAAACTCTCATTGAAAGCTTTCCTGAGTTGTGTTCTCTAATTCTTGAGCTCTCAGTTCCTTAGGATCTTTTCCAACTTCTGTACTTCTGAATCTAGTTCCTGAGGATTACCAATATTCTTATTGCCTCCCTTTTCAAGGCATTTTGTTGCTATACTGGTAAATTTTTCCCACGCTGTTCTTCTAGGGTTCCGACATATGAGGGGAGTACTGTATTTCTCGCGGATGCTGAAGAGTATCCAAGAGTGATCCGACATGGAAGGCTCATCGGATACCTTCCAGTTATCCACAACGAGACGGTCTGTGTCTGTTGATATCCAGCATTTTTTAACACCCCGGAAACCTATCATAGCTTGGGATAATGAAGGTTGGCTTATCGCCCTTGTTGCATATACTTACATTGCTATTCAGAACATACTGCAAGAGGAACTCACCTCTGTTGTTTATACTGGAGCTACCCCATACATTGTGCGTTTTGTTTGCATCACACACTATTAGGACATCTTCCTTCCTTTTTTCCTCTACTAGTCTGGTGAGCGGTTCCGGTGGTATGTCCTCGTCATTGGCCAAGTAGGCCGATCCTTCTGTTCCACCTTTACCACTGTGATATCTGCTGTACTGTAATTAGGACAAAGAATTGCATTTATACTTCTATTGATAAGAATGCCCTAGGTTTACCTTTTCTTCGTGTGTAAAAAAGGTTGCTGTTGTTTAGCCCTTTAATGGTGTCTTCATTCATCCAGGGCTCCTGTATTATGCTAATGTCGATACCCCTCGCGATTATGAGGGTTGTCAGATTCGCTGTAGCACTCTTCGAGTGCTGCAGGTTGATCTGTACCCATCTTAAGTTATTGGGCATCTCCGGTTTCTTTGATGCCCACATACCTTAGCAACTGGCTGGCGTCATCAACCTCTTCCGTTTCGTCTTCGTCAGCCGCTTTGTCACCTTGGAAGATTTTGAGCCTGCCCTTGCGAATTCCGAAGCTGATTTTGTAGTCAGTCTTCTTGAGAGCCTCAATGGACTCATCGCAAATGGCCACCAGAATTGGCCTACTTGCTTTCTTCGGTTTTTCCTCCTTGATCCTTGATCCTTGGCTCCTCTAGAGGGGGTAGCCAAATTCGAGCACGAGGTCTCTTCGGTATGTCCCTGTCCCTAAGATTTATTGAGTATCACCGATTACGACGATATTTCGGTATCAGCTACTATATTTACCGACTCTCTTCCAATAAGTTTGGTTCTGAGAGTCAAACCACTAGTTATTTTAGATAAGAAGAAAATTTCTTCAAGAAGCCAGAGTCATACTTCCGCAATTAGCCGTAATCTTGATTTATACTGTTCAGACCCGAAGAAGTGTGTGAGACAAGGCAAATAGACATATTACACAACAGCTCTGTAAAATGCCGAAAGACTTCACGCCACTTACTTTCACCGATAAAACAGTTTGGAGGGTCATCACCTAGCCGAAGTTATCTAAATTCCTCGATCTAAACGGAATTAACATGCTGATGCCAGTGTTAAGCTCGGCGGGAGTAAGATACCCAAGGCCCTCTACTGATCACTCACCATTCTTCATATACACGAATTGTGGAAATTCGAAAAATTGGTCCTCCTATTGAGACCAGGGAAATCCGCCATTCAGTGGAGTTCATCGTTCCAAAACTCTTCTTTCGCCGGTAATGTAAACACTTGAAGGCTTGTTACTTTCGACCTTCACTAATTAGCTGAATCCAGAAGACCAGATCAATATGACTTCCGTAAAGTGCAAAGCACCGCTGAAGCACTTAGCGTCATAAACATCCAGATAGTTTGAGGCTTAAATCAAAAATCGCACTGTTAGAGAACGATTCCAGAGAACGATCCCAGAACAGTCGGATCAACGTAATCGGAACGGACCCGAATTTTTTATCCGACCAAGCACTGTCAAAGCGATATAATTCTTTGGCTACGACAATAACAACAACAGAAAGAATGATCTTAGTAATGTTGGAATAGTCAAAAGCTTTGGATATAGTCAACCCCACAACGTTACTAACCGACGGAAAAGGTGGACCACGAACCATCTGAGCGATCGTCACTCAGCCGTACTATTTCGAGGACACAACTCTATGTTAAGAAGATTTTAACAGGGGATTCTGCGTGTTGGTTTTCCGCTCCACGTAACTGTTTAAATTATATATATTTTTATGCTGCCGCAACAAGCAGTGGGAATTTCCATCACCACACACACAGACTGATGAACGATATTGAAGTCAGGCAATGGAATTTTTGGCGTGTGTTCAAAATAGTCAGCTATCTCACCGATCTTTCTCGCTTTCTCTCTCCACAAAACCCACAGCGACTATATTCGGAACTGAGGAAAAGACAAACAAGTCTCGTTGACAACGAACCAAGTAATCGGTCGGCCGGTCATCAACTACGCAGAATCAAAATGGTCGCCTGGATATAGTGAAATGCAAGTGAAGAAAGTTCAGACGTGTCAAAATACTGGATGCAAGAGGTCATTCCTTGAATACGTCGACGACATTGCATATCATGCCGATCAGACTACGGATGCAACAAACTTCAGACACTCACGGACCGCCATTCACTGAGAATCCATTAACAACTTCACCGATTCCTTCCCAGTGAATGGCGTACTTGGAGTCAAACTCCCATAGCAGACGTCGAGCTCAAGTTTCTCTGAGAATCTAGATTGTATCTTCGTTCTGAATACTGTAGCATGTTTAACTTCTAAATATCTATTTAAATTGACCTTGGCAGACCAAATATTGGTCCTGCTCGCCTTGACTTCGCATGACTCAGCGACCACTTTAAGTGCAACCGCCTCAAAACAGCACATTTCCTATGCCTGCCGTTAGCTGATTTCGTTAACAACCAACCGGAACCTTACCACTCGAGCGAGGATTCAATAACCACTAGAACAACAACAACATAGGGCAGATTCTATGTATTTTAAGGAATCTCTGTGATTTTTTTTTCAAGCATCCTGTCATAGCTTTCAAATCATTACTCGTACACTTCCAAAATATCTCTTTAGATTCCTATCACTCATTCCTGATTTTAAAGTAGAGTTTGTATACTGCTTTCACTTTTGCACATGAAGCAACTAAACTGTGTTTAAATAAAAAGCAAACAGCTTTATTTAAATAAATACGTTTCGTAATTGTAATCGTTTTCGCAATAAAAGTTCTCCAATTACTCACATTACTTAAAGCATTTTGCGCTCCATTCCCCGTAGTTTCACAAGCCACTTATTAAGGCGGAAAAATCGAAATGATGATAAATAGCTTTGGCGCTGCGAGAACTTCTCGAACTGGCATACAAAGTAAATTGTGGCATACTTCAAGGCGCTTTGCAACATGCCGCAGCATAAAGATCAAGCTGGTGTTTAATTTTTATCTACGAAGTTTATATGTGTATAAGTACATATTGTATATGTAAAAACAAATCATAATTACTTCACATCTGTTTGGTAAGTGGCAGGCTGAGTATAGACTCGAAGTTCGAAACACCAGGTTTCTAATAAATAGTATAATTACAACAAAACTAAAAATATAATTATTTTACAATAATTTAAAAAAAAAAAATAAATTCTTAGCAGATTAGAAACCATCAGAAACGAAAGGTAATATAACAAACATTAAGGGAAAATAATTTGAATAACTTGTGGGCGGTCTGTGGTATGGAAAAGGAAGGAAGTGGCGTGATTAAGTTTTTAGGAGTTCAGAAGAAGGAATCCTCAATTTCTAGCGAAACTACGAGTCCTATATTAAAAAGTTATAGTGTAAATTTGTGGGTAATGAAAAGATATGTTACATCTGTTTATAAACTTTTTTCACATAACCTCAAAATTTATGTGAAATATTGACCTAACCAAGATTTAAAGTCTTTTATTTTTATCTTGTACAAAAACAAAATGTCTCAAAATTTTTTGAAAACTGAGCTTCTTATGTCCCAAATACACTGTAATTGTTCTTATTTAAAATATTTATTTTTTCTCCCTATAAGGACGAGTTATCGTAAAACACCCAAATTTATTCAATAAAAAACATCAACTGTTTTTTTTTTTAATCCATAGGCTTTATGTTCGTGGAAGTCCATACTTTCTTACGGCATAAGCTTTTTAAAAAAATGTGCGTTACGTTACAGTATTTCAACTTGGCAAAAAATGGTATTAAATCGCGAACATTTGCGAGCGATTGTTTTTTTACAACTTTCCACGATAATTAACTCAGCAACAGTAATTCAATTTTTGGCGTTGAAGCTCCAACAAGAACCAATGTTATGCTAAATCAAATCGACGTCGTAGATTGTTCGAAGACCAATTGTTGTTCTGGAAGTGATGTGCTCAAACTGAAATCGCAGGATCGTCATGTTACCTATCAAGATCTTTTTCACAGACGCTGTTAGACCTTAATTGTCGACTCTTTCTATTTGTTAATAAAAAATATTATCTATGAGTCAGTGATGATTAAAACAATCAAATGAGTATCGATTTTCAGGCATAAAGAATTGATTTTTGTTACAGAAATATTTGAATTTTGTTCATTAACTAAGCCAAACCGTGTTAAATACATATGTAGATATGATGACTCATCTTTAATCATTTTCAATGTTTATTATCCGCTAGTTTTTGAAATTATTCATTTTTAAAATTGTACTGAATTGGTGCTTGCCAGAGAAGTCTAACCAACTCAATCGGATAGTAAATATCAATGCTATTGAATGTTGAAATGTTGACTCACCCTGTGTTTGTACGGCTTTTGGCTCTCTCAAACTTACAATTAAAGTTTTCAAAGAAAATCAAATTTAATTAAGCAGAAAAATATTACAAACAACAGTAAAAACATATATATGAACACATACGTAGTTCTTTTTATGTGAAATCAGAGTTGTCTTGTGCGCATAAATATTGCACTTGAGACTCGAGAAAAACTGGCAAGCAGAGAATGCGTGTCGGATTCATCATAAAGTAAAACTGAAAGTTCTTAATACACAAATAACAAAAACACATTTCAATGTTCATATTAAAAATAATACAGTGGCTACGATCATCACCACCTCAACTAGGGCCCAGCGTGCCTCCTATGCACTATGTCTTTCTGTCCTGCTGTTACTTCTGACAGCTTTATGATTAAGTTTTGCTTTAATATCAATTTTGCCAGAGCACGAAATACTTAAAATATTTATTTTAAGCTAGCATTGATTTAAAAGAAGTTGAAGACGGAAGGAACCGTTTTAAGTTGTAAATCAATAATGGGTAGAAAAAGTATAAACAAGATGGGAAAGGATTAAGCTTGTCAAAGACATCAACAGTAACCAATATCTAGAATATCTAACAGGTCAATTGAAAAGGTCTGGAAATTCAACCATCAAGGATTGGTATGCTAAGTTTGGACGAATTGAAATGAGCACCGAAGACTGTGAACTCAGTAGATGATCAAAAAAGTTTGTTACCGACGAAAACAACAAAAAAGTGCACAAAATAATTTTGGATGACCGAAAAATGAAATTGTTCGAGATAGCAGACACTCCAAAGATATCAAGTGACTGTGTACAGCATATCATACACGAATTTTTGGACATGAGAAATCTCTGTGAAAAGTGGGCACCGCGAACTCACTTTGATCAAAACCAACGACGAATTAAGCAGTTATTGCAGATATTCAAACGTAATAAACCCAATCATTATGTGATAATGGATTCAACATTTCACGCCGAAGACTAATCCACAGTCAATATACTGAACAGGATGAACCCGCTCCAAAGCGAAGAAAATCACAACAGTTGGCTGGCAAGGTTATGGCGTTTGTACTTTGGGATGTGCTTGGAATAATTTTTATGAACTACCTTGAAAAAGGAAGGACCATCAACAGTGGCTGTAACATAGCGTTATTGGACTGTTTGTAGTACGAAATCGCCAAAAAATGGGTGCATTTGCCAAAAAAAGAAAGTGTTGTTTCACCAAGACAATCCACCCTGCCAGAAATATGAAAAGTATTCACCAGATTTGTTCCCTAGCGACTATTTCCTGTTCTCAGACCTCAAAAGATTGCTCGTCGGGAAGAAATTTTCGTCGAATGAAGAGGTGATTGCCGAAATTGAGACCTATTATGAAACAAAGAACAAATCGTGCTACCAAAATGGTATATAAGAGTTGGAAAGTCACTGTGATGGGTGTATCACCAAAAAAATTTTTTTGCTTTGGAAAGCTGGGAACTTTTCAACTGACCTGTTGACACCATGCTAATATATATATGCCGCTCAAGGAACTGTGTATTTTATTATATAGCTGAGCATTTTGAAATCTCAGCACGCAAACGTCTTCAGCCTATCATAACTTGGCTCAAAGTAAAGTGGAAATCCTACGTAGGTTAATGCGGACGTTGAAATTCTTAGGAGTAATTATCCAATTTTCATAGTTCTTACGGTCCACGGTACCACGTAACGGATGCTTTTCTAGGCGTGTCGTTTCCAATGACGTAATGTTTCTTCGGAATTTATCTTTTAGTCAGCTGTTACTGATTATTATACAGTTTTATTTGCTATCTCATAATAAGCAGACTTATACAAGAACAGCATTTACAAATCGTGAACATTTATTATCAAAATTATGGTTCGGCTTGCGCAATACATCGCGTTGCGCAACCAATATTTGGTCGACATAATCGTCCAGCTAAGTAAGTAATCGAGCAACCATGGATCGGTTTCGCACCACGTTTCTTCTAGTGTACAATGCTCATTCTCAGAAACGCTCTACAGAGCGCAAGGAAGACACTAATACTGATATGGGTCAGAGTATCGAAGATGAATCTCACTTTGATGGATGGGTACGTTACTCAAAAAAACAAATGTCATTTACTGCGATGATAATCCACAAGCTATTTTTGAGACGCGGCGGCGCGCCGTAACATTCAAAAACAGTTACTCAGGCAGGTTCTGGAATTCACTTCCGAGTGAATATCAAACAAAATTCGTTTTCAATCCGGCATTTGGTGTTCTGTGTTTCACTTTCACAATTTCAATTCCACACTTTTTCTAAAATGAATTCCGAGTGAATACGCATGTTCTGGAAAACGAATTCACAAGAAAAAATTCGGTTAGCATTCACGTCAGTTTCAATTTGCGGATTTGGTGTATAAAAGAAATGTAAGTAATTAAAAATTAAAAATATTGTAGTTTTAACACGTACTTTAACAACTTTTAAAGGGGCAAACACAAGAATGCAACCCAAGAAGCAATCCTTCTTCAATTTATGGAGAAGCACAGCAATATCGCCCGAGGATTTGTCAAAGGCGACAAAATAAAAGTAGACGCGCTATGGAGAGATTTAGTGGCAGATTTAAATAAAAATGGTCCCCCCCAAAAAGATGTATCTGGCTGGAAAAAGGTTAACAAACAAATAAAACTTATCAAAGTAATTTAAATTGTAAATATTTTTACAGGTTTGGATAGACTGGAAGGCCTTTATCAGAAAAAAAGTGGCGCATAATACTTCCGAGGCCAGAGCAACCGGGGGA
The DNA here is from genome assembly GCA_037783105.1 of Bactrocera zonata. Lineage (NCBI taxonomy): Eukaryota > Metazoa > Arthropoda > Insecta > Diptera > Tephritidae > Bactrocera > Bactrocera zonata. Next base: position 43,191 of record JBAWJQ010000299.1, on the reverse strand, counting down.
GGACCGTTCAATAAGCATGTCCTTACTCCGACAGAAGACGCGATTGCCCAATTATGCGGCATATATACAGTGGTAGAAGGCGTGCCTAATACGCAGAGCTTTGGTGTTCCATCAGAGAGGAATGACTCAGCTTCTGACACTCCCGATGATGAAGAGCCTCTTCCCTCCACTAGCAATGTTGCCGCTGCGGGGCGGTCTCGCAGGCGGGAACCCGCTGTAGCTGACTGCATGACAAACATCAGCGAACAGACAAACGCCATGAAAGCTGTAGTGGATGGGTTGAAAGAAAATTTGGAGGAAACCAAAAACATAAACACAAATTTATTTACACTTTGCGAGGCCGTTAAAGAACTTACTGTGACCTTAAAAGAAGGAAACATTGAAAGTATGCGTCATCATTACCAGATGGAAAAGTTACGGCATGAAGACAATAAGCTAAAGCTGAAAGAAATTGAAATTTCCGAGCTTAAAGTGTTTGCGGAACAAAATTACTGTAACAAACAGCCGTAGAAAGAATATATAAACAAGTTTTTGTTTGCTTTGAATTCATTTTATTTTAGTTTTTGAATTTTTGGAATAAATAAACGCTTATTTTAACGCATAAATTTATATGCCTGTACATTTATTGTTTTCACGTATGTTTTTTTAACTTTGTGAGTGAAGGCGATTCGCGATTTCCTCTCTAATTATTGCAGCTTCACTGTCAGGTATGGCATCGTTTACTATTTCAAAACTCGCAAGTTCATTTTCTTCGGGAACAAGATCTGCAACAACTAATTCTTGCACTTTGTAATGTTTGCAAACATTATGCAAAGCGCAGCAAACATTCGTTATTTGCGCCACCTTTTGTGGCTGGTATTGAAGACACCGAGCTAAGCACCTAAACCGGCTTTTTAAAACGCCAATTGTTCTCTCTACAACATTGCGTGCCGAAGAATGCCTTTGATTAAATATGTAGTGAGGTGTCCCAATTTCGGGATCTCTGAATGGAGTGAACAAATAAGGTTGAAGAGCATACCCAGCATCAGCCAAAAGCCAAGAGCCACGTATGCCATTTTCGTATCAGGATTGAAAATATGAACGAGCACTACTTACACTCCAAATAAGGGCATCATGACTCGAGCCAGGCCGGCGAGCATCAACTGCCTTTATTGCCATATTATAATCACATATCTATAAAAAAAAAAATAACCAAAATATAAGAAATAATTAAATAATAAATATGTACATAGTGCGTACATAGAAATAATTAAGTATGTATGTACTTACAATCATGGCATTGATGCTAAAAAATCCCTTTCTGTTGTAAAATAGGTTGGGGTCCTTATGCGGCTTTGTAATTCGTATGTGGGTACCGTCGATGCAACCAATAACACCGGGAATACCAAATTTTTGATGGAAATGTATTTTTGATTGATTCTGCTCTTCTGTTGTCATAATTAAGTTGATCCACCTTGGGCAAATATATTTTTCCAAAATGTTCAACACACGTTTTATGACTTTTGCAACTGTACTCCGACCCATTGCTATGCAAACATCCTTTCCCACTGCCTTTTGGAAGCCACCTTCCGCCAAAAACCTCAGTGTGGCTGCCAGTTGTAGTTGCGCAGGAATTGATGAGCCCTTTATATGTGGAGCAACAACGTTCAACAATTCAAGAAACGCATCCTTGTTTACGCGATAGTTCGACACGAAACTATTAAATTTTTTATTAACAAAGCACTTTACAAATAGTAACTACATACTTACACTTGTTCAGGCACATCCAATGGGTTGCAATGGTCCCGTAGTATCCTCCTACTGTAAACTTCTTCTGTATTCCTTTCATTTTCACGTAAAATAACCGCCAATATTGCTAATGCACTCATTTTTCTTAAAAGATTGTTATTTATTTTGGGTGAATTGACAGCTATCAGCTGTTAAGTTCATTTTTGCGGTGAATCAAAAACGAGTTCTAAAATGAACAAAAAGTTCGGATTTCAGAACACCAAATCCAAATTCACTCGGTTTGAAGTTTATTTTCAAATTCACTTTCACTCGGATTCCAGAACCTGCCTGACTGTTTGGTATGCTTTGTGGATATATGTAAGCAATCATTGGTCCATATTTCTTCAAAAATGAAGCCGATCATAATATTATAGTCAATGGGGAACGTTATAGAGCCATTATTAATAACTTTTTCGTGCCCGAGCTGGTGGATGTTGACTTGGATGACCTTAGCTTCTAAAAAGGCGGTACGCGCCTGATAACTAACGAAACAATAAATGTTTGAAGAAACTTTCGGTGAGCTCATTATCTGGCGTCGTCGGTCTTACACCGATGGTCTATATTTTTTGAGTTTCTATGATGTCGATTTTCTACGCAGATAAGTCCGAGTTAACTGCTAACATCACCCATTACTGCAAAAAGTGGTTAAAAATTGAGCCGCTCGGCTAGATATTATTCGAGTCTGTCATGGCCATCATTAGTCAAAATCATTTTTAAAACATAATGAGAAATATTTATCTTTATAAAATTTCCTAAAAATACGCTTTAATTTAAAGTTGTATATCGGACATAAACAAATCTTAGAATGGAAATATTATAACGTGTTTTTCAATAGGGACGCTACAAAAGTAGACCGACAGGGACAGCAATCGACGCCATATTTTTTCCCGCTCTTTTGACATTTCTCTTCAGTAAGGTTTGCCATTTCATCATGGAAAGATAAACGATCCAACAATGAGTCGAAAGTATTGAAATTTACTCGCGTGTCCTCAACTTTAAGAGCCAATAGTCCGAAGACGAAAATTATAACCAATAGTTTAATATCCACTCGAAGCATCCTCTAGCGAATAGACACAAGAGATAGCTCGTTCTGTCTCTGTCGAAGTCGACACCTTTTCTTATTTTTAATAGTGCTTAAATACGGAAGGGAGTGAAGTGATGCTCTCCAAAATCAGAAAATTAGCATTTGTAAATTAGTTTTTAAACAGTCCCCTAAACTTTCGCCTTTTGCAAGTAAACCTGTGTGATTCTTACCACATTTCTAATTACTTTTGCACACCAAATTTAAGTTTATCGCATACCTAATAGTATGTGTGACCAACATATATGGTATATATATGGTATGGTGTGGTACTCATGTGGCCCAGCCATTACGCAAAGGTATTCGCTTTCATGCTTAGGAATGTACGTGTATGTGCCACACCCAGCGCAAATCCTTAAAGGAGTTCTTTAAATGCACCATGGGCATGTAGTGCGTATGTGTACTTGTGCATGTGTGTGTGTAGGTGGTCCATTTTATTCCTCGATTGCTGCTTCAGTATTCAGTCACGTACCATGTTGGCGTTTCCAATCTACAAAGATACGCCTTTGTTTCCACCAAACATACTCTGGAGTTTCCCCCTTCGGTAAATGTAATTAATGAGCAACCGACAACAAATTGCATACAAATGTAAATGCTTTATTGTATGTGCATGCGCTTCAGATTAGAGCGAAAGCCACAGATTGTATGTACTCGAATATATACATATAGGGATATTTCTTCATGTGTTGGGCCGTGAATAGAAATTGGAATTCTGTCTGATGACACTGTATTTTCATTTCTCACAAACGTCTCCTCAGAATCCAAACATGAGATAAAAGCTGTCCATTTTATCCGAAAACATCAGGCTCATTCTTTAAGATAGAAAGCTCGAACGATCATTTTGAAAAATCAGAAAAAAATTAAATTAAATTAAATTAAAAATTTCTTTATATCTACCTACTGTGCCCAAAAAATAAGGTGACTTTGTATTTATTTTGAAAATTCTTTATTTATTCTTCCAAATCAATTTCATCCCCTTCAAAGTAATTTCCTCCCGATGCAATGCACTTATGCCAACGGATTTTCCAATCTTCGAAACACTGGTTGTAGTCACTTTCCGGGATGGCTTTCAGTTCCGTCTTCGTTGCGGCTGAAATCTTCTCTATCCTATAAAAACGGTGTCCCCGGAGCGGTCTTTTGAGCTTGGTGAACAGCCAGGTGAATACGGTGGTTGCGAAACGATATGGGTTGAGTTTTTGGCGAAATGATCACGAATTTCGAGGGCTGTATGGGATGGTGCATTATCGTGATGTAAAAACCAAGAATTGTCTTTCCACAATTCCGGCCTTTTTAGGCGAGTAGCGTTACACAAACAACGCATAACGTTCAAATAATATTCTTTGTTGACTGTTTGACCGGTTGGAAGGAATTCATAATGCACAACATCACGATAATCGAAGAAAACAATCAACATGACCTTGAATTTTGAGCGACTTTGGCGCGATTTTTTTGGTCTCGGCTCTCTTTTGGCACGATATTCGCTCGATTGATCGGTTGTTTCGGGGTCATAAGCATAGATCCAAGTCTCATCGCCAGTTATAATGCATTTAATGACACCCTGGTAGTCAGAAAGCATCGTTTCACACATTTCAACGCGACGCCTTTTTTCTAAAAAATTCAATGTTTTCGGCACCAGTCGAGATTTGACGCGCTTGAGGCCCAAAACGACCTTCAAAATGGTATTGGCTAAGCTTTTCGATATGCCAACTTCATCAGCAAGGTCTTTAATTGTTAATCGACGGTTTTTCAACACCAAATCTTTGATTTGTTGAACGTAAACTTCGTCGGTTGAGGTTGATGGTCGCCCTGGACGCTCTTCGTCTTCGACACGTTCACGGCCACCTTGGAACTCACTATACCACTTGTAAACATTTTTTTTTAGATATAATCCTCAACGTATCCGCAGCAGAAAAATGATTCCGTAAACAAAATTTAATGCAAATTCTTTGCTCAACAAATTTCGACATCGCAAAAAACGAAAAACTCACTTTTAGCAGCTCACAAAACGACACGTATCTCAAACACTAATGAATATTTTGATATGAAATTTGACATAAATGTGACTGACAGTACTACCAACCTAAAAAAAAAATAATTCTCCAAATCCTTCGACGCGCGCAGTTTAAATTCAATTGTCACCTTATTTTGGACACAGTTGTTTCATTGATAATCTGTCAAAAGATAGCAAGCACTCTCTCTGTTGAGAGAGAACATCTTAAATATACATATATGGTATTTGCGAAAGAAATTTTCCAGACATGTTGCTAGTGTTAGAAGTGCCAAAGAGGAAGTACTTGTAGATTGGAGATCTCTACTATCAAAAATTTTTTTTGCAATTTCTGCATTATTGGAAGGAATCTAATTTTATTAAAGAGTGTCAAAATTTTGCGAAACACTACTTCTACAGGGTCGAAAATCGATAAGCTTCGGTGATACGGGCGCCACCTTTAACCTCCTTCTTTAAAAATACTAACCTACGAGAGAACACCATTTCATACAAGTAGAGTCTGAACTGAGCGCATATAGAACGATCTTAGACTCGATCTCTTCCAGATAATCACTGGTTTACAATAACGTTTGCTCTTGGTTTAAGGCTACATCCGCGTACGCTCTGTAAAGCTCGACCAAACTTATTCTGTTTGGAAGGGAAGATAATAGAGAACTTAGGTTGTGGTAAAACGACTGACCAGTTGGACGATACCATTTTTGTAGTACGATTTATCCTTTGCTTCCAAAAAGGCCTCAGTTTCGGCGATCAGCTCTTCAATAGACGAAAATTTTTTCCCGGCGAGCATTCTTTTGAGATCTGGGAACAGTAAACAGCCAGAACTGGAGAATACGCTGGATGCGGAAGCAATTCGAAGACCTAATCATGGATTTTCGCCATCGCTTTCACTGACTGGCTTTTTAAAACAGCACTTTCTTTTTCTTCAAATGCAGCCGTTTTTCAGATGACTATCGTTTAGACTTCGGAGTGAAATTATGAGGCAGAATTTCATTCATTGTTTCATATTGACGCAAAATACATGTTTCTTACGTTTTCACGCACAGCTCCGGATCATCAACTCGCCGTTGTTTTTAGTCAAAAGTGTGCTCGAGCGGCACCCATTTTATACAGAGATTTCTCATCAGTTGATATCTTTTGGAGACCTGCCATCTCGAACAACACTCGAACACTTTACAGTCATCCATAATTATTTTGTGGACTTTTTTGATGTTTTCATTGGTAACACCTTTTTTTGTGTATCCAAAGAGTTCTGCGACTTCGATGCTCATTTCACCACGTCAAAACTTAGCATACCAATACTTGATGGTTGACTTTCCTGGGGCAGTAACCGGAAGCTCGTCATTAAATCAAGTTTTTTCTTCAATGTTATTATACCCTGAACAGGGTATATTAAGTTTGTCAAGAAGTTTGTAACACCCAGAAGGAATCGTCGGAGACCCTATAAAGTATATATATAAATGATCAGTATGTCGAGCTGAGTCGATTTAGCCATGTCCGTCTGTCTGTCCGTCTGTCCGTCTGTCCGTCTGTCTGTATATGTATATACGAACTAGTCCCTCAGTTTTTAAGATATCGTTTTGAAATTTTGCAGACGTCATTTTCTCTTCAAGAAGCTGCACATTGGTCGGAACGGCCGATATCGGACCACTATATCATATAGCTGCCATACAAACTGAACGATCGGAATCAAGTTCTTATATGGAAAACTTTCACATTTGACAAGATATATTCACGAAATTTGGTATATATTATTTCCTAAGGCAACAATGTAATCTCCGAAGAAATTGTTCAGATCGGTTGACTATAGCATATAGCTGCCATACCAACTGAACGATCGGAATCAAGTTCTTGTATGGACAACTTTCACATTTGACAAGATATATTCACGAAATTTGGTATATATTATTTTCTAAGGCAACAATGTAATCTCCGAAGAAATTGTTCAGATCGGTTGACTATAGCATATAGCTGCCATACCAACTGAACGATCGGAATCAAGTTCTTGTATGGACAACTTTCACATTTGACAAGATATATTCACGAAATTTGGTATATATTATTTTCTAAGGCAACAATGTAATCTCCGAAGAAATTGTTCAGATCGGTTGACAATAGCATATAGCTTCCATACAAACTGAACAAATAGTTACTAACAGAAATGCACCTGTGAAGGGTATTTAGCTTCGGTGCAACCGAAGTTAACGTTTTTTCTTGTTTTAATTCCAATCAGCTCACAGAAGTGTCTGAGATCTTAAGTGCTTAAACCTTAATCTCGTAAGTACGGTACAGTAAAGAAGTTAATAACGGGTTTTTCAATAAGAGCGGTACAAAAGTCTTTTTATACCCTGAACAGGGTATATTAAGTTTGTCACGATGTTTGTAACACCCAGAAGGAAGCGTCGGGGACCCTATAAAGTATATATATATAAATGATCAGTATGTTGAGCTGAGTCGATTTCTGTCTGTCCGTCTGTCTGTATATATACGAACTAGTCCCTCAGTTTTGAAGATATCCTTTTGAAATTTTGCAAACGTCATTTTCTCTTCAAGAAGCTGCTCATTTGTCGGAACGGCCGATATCGGACCACTATAACATATAGCTGCCATATAAACTGAACGATCGGAATCAAGTTCTCATATGGAAAACTTTCACATTTGACAAGATATATTCACGAAATTTGGTGTATATTATTTTCTAAAGCAACAATGTAATCTCCGAAGAAATTGTTCAGATCGGTTAACTATAACATATAGCTGCCATACAAACTGGACACATAGTTACTAACAGAAATGCACCTGTGAAGGGTATTTAGCTTCGGTGCAACCGAAGTTAACATTTTTTCTTGTTTTTTCCTTTCAGAAAGCACTGTCTTATGAAGAAGCCAAATTCCTTTTTCTTAATTTTTCACAAAATCAAAAGTTGCTTGACTCAAAATGTTATATAATAACGAACTAAGCAATGATCCGAGAACTTTCAAATTCATACACCAGAGTTTTTAAGGTTAGTGCTAACTAAAAATTGTATGAATTTAATCTGGTGCCGTTATCTATGTGTCAGGCCGAGAACTTTCAATCGTCTTGTTACAAAATTCAGTAAAATTTACTCCTGAACAATACTACGGACCAACAACTTTTTTCAGCAGTAAAGCAGATACGCAGTTCAGGCACAAAAAATATATTTATGTGATGTAGAAATCTTTTTTCAAACTTTTTGCATGGAAAATTAATCACTCTAAACCACTTTTAGAGTTTTCTGATGGTTTTGCAGTACAACCGCCGTTTGAGCTTTCATAGAGTATTTCTCTTTAAATTTACTTGTATTAGAGTCTTTCATGGTTTTCTACAAAACAAAGCTTTTCTGCGAAGTCAATCCTTTACTAGAATTTAGAACCCTTTTATATGCAAAAAAAAAAAAAAATTTGAACCCAGTTATATTGGTCTCCAAGTGACCATGATAGGACGTCTCTCGAGGTCCGCTGCAAATTAAAGCACATTTCTAAGTAATTGCCGTGCAATTGAATGTCATTAGAATACCGTTACAGCACTTCTTTATATTTTATGCGCATTCAAAGTCGTAAATTTTCGATTTGCTCTTGATTACTTCTAACCAATGTGAAGCATTCTGTCTCAGCAGAAAAATAAATTATTTGCTCACTATAAGTGGCTAAAGATTAACTAGACTTTTGCTCACGCCCACCGTCCCCACTGCGAGTAGCACGTGTACTCGTTCACCCCCACCAAGAGATACGGCTTTAATGACCAAAGCTTGACGTGTAACACACACTTTGGCACTAAGTTGCGCAACGCCTTTCGCACAAAGGCCACAGACACCAAGACGAATGTGCCACAGGCAATGAATTCGCAGTAAAACACGTTTGTATGCATGTGTGTGTGTGCATATGAACAGGCCTTTAGGTTGCTTGTGAATTTATTTCTTTGTTGGCCGTCGGAGAATAGTGAAAGTTGGAAAATTTTAATTAACTAATTTTTCTCTTTAAATGGTAAATGCCAACGTAAGTGCAATTTTAAAATGGAAACGCGATAATTATGTGCGTACAAACTGTGTTAAGCCCCGAAGTATGCCACGAGCAGTTAATTTAGATTTGTTTGATTGCATAATAAAATGGAATGTAGAATTGACATTTTATAGAACACGTTCGCATTTAAGAACTCGCATAAATATATAGAAATGACAAAGACATAACGAACTATTTTCAATAAATTTTTTAAATTAAAACTTCCTTTTTCCTAGAAAAATTGTGAATAATCAAAGTCCGTCACTTTCTATCGCATAACTGTTTTAAAAAGACAGATTAGGTTAGTTTATGAGGTCGATCCTAAGAAGGGTCTCACTTGGATAACTTAGAACGACAGTCCGTTGAGTTACCCAAAAACTCCTATATATAAAACAGATTATAACTCGATTAAATTAAGTCCATCACAAATTTGTCGAGGCAGCTAATGACTGTTTCGGCTATGTCTCCTGAATCGCCGAAGAAAAGACTGTCGAGATGCTTCAATGGGGGAGAAAGTTTCACCTCACCGTTCCCAACATACAACTTTGACAACTTGCATCTGTCAAGATATTTAGCTTATTGAATGTCAATTGAACAATGTCCAGTAAGAACGCCTACGGTTCAGAAGATCTTCTGTGTTTTTCTCTAGGTTATTCTCTAATACTAAAATACAAGATTAAAATAAATTATCAGAGAAATCAATCATCAATTTCCACCTCACTTATCGACGCCAACACTGAAGGAGTAGTAATTATTAATAAAACGATGTTGCTGTTGAGCCAAAGAAGCCTTCCTTAAAGTTTGAAGGGAAACTGCCGTGCTACGCCATATTATAAAAACGTCCGCTCTATCGCTGAAAAGACAACCTCTATAGTTATTACCGTTTTAGTGTCAAACAATATTCCACAAATTTTGAGACACTCTGCCGAAAAGACAATCCTGCCACGAGTAAGAATAAGAATTCGTTCTGCTTACGTAAGCGACAGTTGTCAGAAAGACACAAAGAACACCCTGCAGCGGTAAATACTTGAACTTAAAGTTTTGTCCGCCGAAAAACTTTTTCAAGTTTGGAAACGAATAGAGGACAAGCGGCCAAATCTGCAGAAAGCGGCAATACGAGGTGTGTTCAAAAAGTATCGCGAATCGTAACTGACAGTTTTCTTCGATTGCAGGGGCGTGGTGCATCATGAGTTCTTGCCACAGGCAAGAACGGTCAATAAGGAATATTACCTGCAAGTTATGCGCAATTTGCGCGAAGCAATCCGCCAGAAACGCCCGGATTTGTGGAAGAACAAAAATTGGCTTTTGCACCACGATAACGCCCCTGCTCAAAAACAACACACTAATGATGCCGCAACCAACGTATTCACCCGAGACGGGGCCCCTGTGACTTTTTCTTGTTCCCTAAACTGAAGAGGACCATGAAACGACGACGTTACGCTTCTCTTGACGAGATAAAGACGGCATCGAAGGAGAAGCTGAAGAAGATAAAACAAAATGATTTTTTGAAGTGCTTCGAAGATTGGAAAAACCGTTGGCACAAGTGTATAATATCTCATGGGGATTACTTTGAAGGGGACAAAATAGATATTCATGGCTAAATAAACAATTTTTGAAAAAACACAAAATTCGCGATACTTTTTGAACACACCTCGTAGTTCATAATCTAGGGTGTTTTTCGGAACAATAAATAATAATTTTACGGGCAAGTACCGCCGTGGATTTTTTCAGCAATTGGGGCCATATATCAGCAAGAACGCACCGGATACTCTCCTCAAAGGCGTCTATCATCTCTCACTTATCTGCTTAGAAAGGCGACTTTACATAACACAACAAAAAATAATCCAACGGTGTTAAATCGCATGATCTTGGAAACTACGTGAGATAATGCCAAAACTTTCGTGCAGGTTGGCTGTATGACAAATAGCTTCTTTTTGGAACCAAATTTCGTCCAACATCTTCCAACTCAGGCACGAAAAAGTCATTAATCATGGCTCAATAGCGTTTTCCATTCAGCATAATACTAAAGCCGGCTTTATTTTCGAAGAGATAAATATGATTCTCTCTGCCCATAGAACACACCAAACCAGCGACTATTTGAGGATGTAACGTCGGTCGTATCAACATCTTTTTCTTCTTCTTAATTGGCGTAGGCACCGCTTACGCGATTATAGCCGAGTTAACAACAGCGCGCCAGTCGTTTCTTCTTTTCGCTACGTGGCGCCAATTGGATATTCCAAGCTTAGCCAGGTCCTTCCTGATATCATCGGCATACGTCACCAGCTGTACACTCTTGTAAAAGATTGCGCCTGCTCAATTAAATTCTGCATTTTGAATTATTTTCTCCAGCAGCAGGTTGAAAAAGTCGCACGATAGGGAGTCGCCTTGTCTGAAACCTCGTTTGGTATCGAACGGCTTGGAGAGGTTCTTCCCGATTCTGACGGAGCTTTTGGTGTTGCTCAACGTCATTTTACACAGCCGTATTAGGTTTGCGGGGATACCAAATTCAGACATCGCGGCATAGAGGCAGCTCCTTTTCGTGCTGTCGAAAGCAGCTTTGAAATCGACGAATGCAAATGCGTCTCGCTACCCTCTTCAACTCTCGGTATCTATCCCATCCCGCAGTTGTTGTGGTCGATCGTAACCTTGCGATGTAGGCAACCTGTTTTCTCTCCGCTGCAACACGGCTCTCCTCATCGTACCAGCTGTTCTTTTGCATTTTCCGAAAACCAATGGTTTCGGTTGCAGCTGTACGTAAGGAGTTTTAAATGCCGTCCCACAGTTCCCTTACGAGTGCTCTCAGAGAGCAGGAGTGCAAATCAAGTAGAAAATCGTTCGGCTGTCTGTTGTGATTACAGCTTCTCGACGTCGAACCTTCCTTGTATTTGTTGGCGTGCGTTTTTTGCTGCACAGAGGCGGGTGCGAATCTTGGCTGCAACAAGATAGTGGTCCGAGTCGATGTTAGGACCTTGGAGCGCACGCACATCTAAAACACTGGAGACGTGTCTTCCGTCTATCACAACATGATCGATCTGGTTGGTGGTTTTTCGATCCGGTGACAGCCAGATAGCTTGATGAATCTTCTTATGCTGGAATCTAGTACTACAGATACCCATATTTCGGGCCCCGGCGAAATCGATCAGCCTCAACCTATTTGGGGATGTTTCGTCGTGGAGGCTGAATTTACCAACCGTCGTACCAAAGATACCTTCTTTGCGAGGGGCAGCTCCCATAGGCGCGCTCCAAGCGCTCATAGAAGGCATCTTTGGTCACATCGTCCTTCTCTTCCGTCGGGGCGTAGGCGCAAATCAGCGATATATTGAAGAACCTCGCTTTGATGCGGATTGTGGCTAGATGTTCATTCACCGGAGTGATTCGGCGAGGGAGTCTCTCTCCCACCACGAATCCCACACCAAACTTGCGCTCCTTTATATGGCCACTGTAACAAATGCCACAAGAACCTACTCGTCTCAGTCCTTGTCCGGTCCATCGCATTTCTTGGACGGCGGTGATGTCAGCCTTTATTTTCACGAGGACATCAACCAGCTGGGCAGCGGCACCTTCCCAATTAAGGGACCGGACATTCCAGGTGCATGCCCTCAATTCGTAGTCCTTATTTCGCTTGCCATGGTCGTCATCAAAAGGGGGGTCTCTCATCCGAGGCTGATTGTTGGTTTTCATTGGTGCGTTTTTTTTACGTGGCGGGACCCAAACCCAGCGCACAACCCTAAGTAGGGGATATTTCGCCTTCTCACTTTAGCTCGCCTTCAAACGGATGTTCTTAGGCTACCCAGAGGATACTTGGTCAGAGACCGGAAGTCGTGAGCTGCTTGAGTCATATGTAAAAGAATCGTTTCTGGCCACTCCCAAGTGAATGGCGATCAGAGAACTTTCCTCACTTGCGTGAACTTCTACACATGACTCCATCCTCGCTTCAATCAGGTGTATCAATATACATTTATGGATCGTCTAGGGGTAACTGATCAAACACAGAGCTGCAATCATGCTCGTTGTACTTATTTTTGACAGTCGCCATTGAAAGAAAAAGCCTCGTCTACAGCCTACCAGCGCTCATTGACTCTACTGCGTGACTTCGCTTCCAAAAATAAGAAGAGTCTGTCGATTCAATATGATGCCCGCTTCCACACACGATCGAAAGCAAATTTCACTCCGGCTGATATTTTAACATTATTCGTTAATTGTGCAATATAATTTAGCGTTAGTGGCAACAGGGGGCGACAGCTCAGTACGTGCCGGAACTTACACGCATTGCTTTTATCATTTTTCTATTTATTTAAAGTAATTGCATTTCAAAATTCATAAATAATTTATTACATTTTCTCATAAAATTATACAATTGTAGATTTACGCCAAAATGTATGCTAATAAATAAATATATGTAATATTCCTCGAAATATATAACCATAAAAGCAACATCGTAAAACAAATCAAGCAAACATACCTACATTTGTATATGCACAAACAAACATAAAACATTAGCATTGTTTATTTTCAATCAATTTGGCTTTTAACATGCAGCAAATTAATTTGTCATTTCGCCGAAGGCATAAAACTCACACAAATACACACATAAACAAATTGAATTTTTTTAAATGCGATAACAATAACAACAAGAAAAAATGCCCATTGACCTTCAAACTATTGCACATTCATTGATTAACCGCAAAAAATAAACAACAACAACAACAACAACAACCCGCACGTACATTTCCATTTATGCCATTTTATTGTACTTTGCAAGCTTTTCAACGCCCATAAATAGGCTATAGCTTTTTTGTTGCCTAAAAAACCATTTGCTGTTGTTGATTTTTGCATTCGTGTGTGTGCATAAATAATTGTGTTGATTTATCACATCACGCTTGTGATGAAAATAGTGAAAATTAATTTTGTTTTGCAAAAAATAACAAATTTATTGCAATTCTTATTTACACGCAATCAAACATTTGTGTGAACAATTTATTTCATTGCACTCGTGTATCCTCAAACATCATCGGTGTACGGCGATATGCTGTCGAAACTCAAGGGACAATGGCTGTGTAATATTTGTTTGCAATTTTCTAGGCGCAGATAGGAGAAGTGGCGTTTGTCGTGGTCATGCAGGCTGTAAATATTAAAATTTAAATAAAAAATTATTTACACTTTTGTTTAAAGGTAATTAAATAAATATTAATACTATAAGTATATAATAAAATTGGAAAATATGTACACATCAGCTGCACGGAAGCTTTAATACCCTTCACGGGGGATTTTTGATAGCATAAAGAGTATCACCTCTTAGTAGTCCGATCAATATATTCGAAGATTATAGTGTTGCCTTGGACAATAATCCATGCTAAATTTCGTAGATAAGTATCTAATCAAATAAAATACTACTGTGCCCAAATGACATTTGAATTTAAACTGCGCGCGTCCAAGGATTTGGAGAATTATTTTTTTTTTTTTTTGGTTGGTAGTTCATGTCAAAATATTCATTAGTGTTTGAGATACATGTCGTTTTGTGAGCTGCTAAAAGTGAGTTTTTCGTTTTTTGCGATGTCGAAATTTGTTGGACAAAGAATTTGCATTAAATTTTGTTTACGGAATCAATTTTCTGCTGGGGATACGTTCAGGATGGTGCAGAAAGCCTTTGGTGATGAGGCTATGTTTAAAAAAATTTTTACAAGTGGTATAGTGAGTTCCAAGCCGGCCGTGAACGTGTCGAAGACGAAGAGCGTCCAGGGCGACCATCAACCTCAACCGACGAAGCTCACGTTCAATAAATCAAAGATTTGGTGTTCAAAAACCGTCGATTAACAATTAGAGACCTTGCTGATGAAGTTGGCAAAGGCTCAGCCAATACCATTTTGAAAGATGTTTTGGGCCTCAAGCGCGCCTAATCTCGACTGGTGCCGAAAACATTGAATTTTTTGGAAAAAATGCGTCGCGTTAAAGTGTCTGAAACGATGCTTTCCAACTACCAGGGTGTCATTAAATGCATTATAACTGGGGATGAGATTTGGATTTATGCTTACGACCACGAAACAACCGATCAATCGAGCGAATATCGTGCCAAGAGAGAGCCGAGACCAAAAAAATCGCGCCAAAGTCGCTCAAAAATCAAGGTCATGTTGACTGTTTTCTTCGATTATCGTGGTGTTGTAAATTATGAATTCCCTCCAACCGGTCAAACAGTCAACAAGGAATATTATTTGAACGTTATGCGTCGTTTGCGTAACGCTATCCACACAATTCTTGGTTTTTACACCACGATAATGCACCATACCATACTGCCCTCGTAATTCGTGATCATTTCGCCAAAAACTCAACCCATATAGTTCCGCAACCACCGTATTTGCCTGATTTGGCACCGTGCGACTTCTGGCTGTTCACCAAGCTCAAAAGACCGCTCCGGGGACACCGTTTTCAAACGATAGAAGAGATTCAAGCCCCTGTGACCACGGAACTGAAGGCCATACCGGAAAGTGACTACAACCAGTGTTTCGAAGATTGGAAAATCCGAGGGCATAAGTGCGTTGCATCGGGAGGGGATTACTTTGAAGGGGATGAAATTGAATTTTCAAAATAAATATAATGACACCTTATTTTTTGGGCACAGTAGTATATTTCCATAAAAGCACTTGGCTTTCACTTATAAATTTGTATTGCAGCTATCTCTTATTGTGTTTTGGTGCCGTGGATTCTGAGTAAAGAATATTTTCTTACGAAGAAAGATCGTTTGTGTGTGCTATTTTCTCTTTGGGATGTCAATTATTATATTTTACAGTTAATGAAGTCAAGAGTCCTTTCTTTTACTTTTAATCAAGTAAAAAACCTTCGTTTACATTTAGCCAATACAACCACCTCTGTTTACTTTTAGCCAAGTCAACTACCATTATTTACATTTGTTTACACTTTACGGGGCATATGACCCTTTTACTATTTTATGGGTCAATGACATTTTTGTTTACTCTTTAAGGGGTGAATGATAATTTTGTTTACATTTTATATGGTCAACGACCTTTTGCCAAGTCAACAACCTTTGTTGGCATTCAGCGAATACAACTACCTTTGTTTACACTTTGATAAGTGAACAAACTTCGTTTACATTTTCGTCAATTAACCCTTTGTTTACTTCTTACGAGATCAATGACACGTTGACTTACATTTTATGGGATCAGTGTAACTTATATATTTTCCTTATTTTATTCAACAACCCATTTATTTACCTTAGCCAAGTCGGCAACCTTTGTTTGCTTTGAAGTCAGTGACCCCTTTGCTTAAATTGTTTAAGGCTTCAATGTTGCCTTTGTTTGCCTTTAACCAAGTAAGCAAGCCTTGAGTACATTTAGCCAAGTCAACAACCTTTTTTTCACAGATAAATCAATGACCGTTTTGTTTATATTTAATGGTGCTTAATCATGATTGTTTATACATACATTGTACGTATAAGATCTCCGACTTTTCCTTCCGGGGGTTACAAACTTCGTGGCAAACTTATATAAACAGTTCAGTAAGTAAATTTATAAGAGAAATTACATTGTATAGAATTGCTTATCAAATCAAAGAACCAAATTTTTTTGAACCATGTGAGGATTCGATACAGCATATTAGTGACCCCGGAAATGAGCCCAATCTGAGAAGATATTTTTTCAAGGAATGTTTTTTCAACGTTTTGTTTTTCAGAAGGTGAATTTGCAATATTGGAAAATATCTAAGCGTTGTACCAAAGTAAAATGTGACTTGATGAATTGAGGTAGTCTCACGATGCTGATCTGATTATGCCACACCCATTCTTTTGCAATTGGCGACCCACAAAATGTTTATTATTATGACTTACATATCGGGTAAGATGAGCCTTGCTAAGCGCAAATAGTACTATAGATCTTAGGAGATCTCTACTCTAGTCCTGAAAGTTCTTGCAGGTGCGGAAATACTGGATGATTTTCGGCAATCAGTGAGCGCGCGCAAAGTTCCGCCGTCTGGGGTTAAATCGAAAAAAGACTACGGAGTTTCGCCGTTGACAGTGTGAGAACCGGAAGGAGATTACCTTTCCTATACTCTATACTGATTATCAATTTCACATTTTCCAGTAAAGAAAAATGAAATATGGAACGAAAGTTCTGACACAGGATACAGGAGTAATGTTACCAATGGAGTGTTTTTTTGTTGGGTTTGTCGAAAGACTTCTTCAACAGAATAGAAACAGACGAGAAATATTGAGACGAAGTTGTGAACTCGAATTCTCTGCGATGAAATTCGAATACAGGTATAAGCCACGCTTGAAAAACTAATCTATGAGTAGATGTCGATTACGATATTCAACATATTGCTGTTGAACAAATCGACCTAGGTGCAATTGAACAGATATTCGACTTTGATAATGGACTATAAAGCCGCTTTCAACACCTAAATAAGAGGTTGCCATTATATCTGACATATTCGTAAATGCGTCCTACTGAACATCGAAATGGAGATCTTCAAAATGATTTTGGATAACCGCAAGGTGAAATCGATCGAAACAACTTTTAACTCTAAAGATCTTACGGAAACATGTTGGTTGAAGAATCTTAAAGGATCTGAAAGCTCTTTGATTGCATCTCAAAGGACATCTAAATGATGATCCAAAAATTTAAGTTCGGTGACCGTAAAGTGAGCTCGGTCAAGACCGCTGTTTGCGGACCGCTGACATGCGGAAACATGTTGGGGAAAAGCGAAAGCGGGTATTACACGTGCTTAAGGTCGGTGGTGAATCACCGTGTCACAAACAAATGAAGACATTGGAATAATTGGGGCTTGAATCGGTGTTACTTCTTACATATGCTAGGGATCAGACTTTCGAGGTTTAAGGTTTTAATGGTTATAAGATCGCTATAATCGGTAAATCTACTACCATAAAGTTATTGAAATAAATCAACTGACTATTAAGCTATGAAATTTATTTCAAATTTTTTCCTAATTAGCCAATGTAAAGCCAGTCTCTATTAAATGTTTAATTACCCTTACAACACACTTCCTGAACAACGAGCCAGAAATATTGCCACTGGGATTCATTACAATAGGCAATGTCACCACAATTACAATAACAACAACATGTACAACCTTGAAATGAAGAATGCAAAAAAACAATACATTCTGAGCGAATTAACAAAAAAACAACAAAACAAAATACGCCAGACATCGAAAAGCCATCAACATCGTTGGACGCACACACTGCACAGTCGGTTAACAATTTGCATTACATGGCATGGCATTGCATGGCATAACACAGCACGGCACTGTCAAATATTGCAGTCTCTCGTTCAATTGTATTGTTGTTGCACTCGTTGTGAGTAAGTTGAGTGTCTGCCGAATTTAAAAGCGCATCCTCTTAGCAACACATTTTACCCGAATGGCATTATGTGCTTTACGCTCGTTCGGCTTTTTTGTCCTTGCCATGTTGCGCTGTCATTAAATTAAAATAAATTGGTTTAAATTGAAAATAAAGCGTTGCACAAAAATTCACTTTATGTAACTTAACATTTTACGATGCCAACGAGTTCGCGAAATGTTGATTGTAGGAGAATTTCGTTGCGTCTGTGTGCGCACACTTGGCAGTCGCTGAGAAAAAATACGTATACCCGCTCGCATAGGGTAGCGTGAGTGGGTGCATTTGCAGTTAAAGGGTGAATTTTTAAGGGTAAATAAATTTTAATTCACTATTTATTATTAATTTAGTATATCTGTTTTAATATTATAATTTCAACTAATTTACTTAAGGAGTTGCGTGGGCTTACGGGTTTCAAAAAATCTATTTTTTTATTGTCTAATTAAATTCCATAACAGCTTTAGAATATTATCCTAAACAATTTCGAAGCTACAGCGTTGGGAACTTGTGCACTCGAGGCAAGATTTAACGAGACCTACTCAAACGATCTTCATGAAATTTTACACAGGTCTTTGCATTACAATTCTTAAGGACTTGGATGAAGGATTTTTTTCCGACTACAACTATTTAAAAAAAATGTCGAGAAATTTTCACCGAAATTTTAATTTGTTTTTTTTTTTGTAAAAATGTCTGGCAAAAATGCAATTTTCAATTTTTTTTCCTCTGTCCAAGTTCTAAGCTAAGATTTTAACTGAAACACGTATTTCTTTTTTATTTTAGATTTTAGGTCCCTTAAGGAGTTAGCCTGCTAACGTGGGTGCAACTTTTTTCCGAGGGGTCATCGGAAATGGCGTCACAATGGCCGAATTTAAAATATTTTTTTTTTCAAAAAATTTCAGAATTTCTTTGTCAATAGTAAATGTTTGTAAAGATAAAAAAATTGCAATTAAATATTTAATTTTTTATATGAGAAAAACATTTTTGAATTGAGGCTGATTTTTGCTCGAGGAAACCCATGTAACTCCTTAAGAGACTAAAAAAGTCGTTTTTCACTTTCTCTGTGAACGTCAAGCTCTAACACAAATCAGACACAGACTACTTGGAACCCATGAAACACCAAACCTTGAATGGCTGACCACAAAACGCATGCGAAACATAAGTAAGTAGTTTATTGAGAGCACCGAATGGTTTGAGAGCAACGATGAAACGAGATAGCAAGTTTATAAAGGTCATACGATAACAACACTCCTACCTACCTACCTACCGAGGGCTGCAGAAGGTTTCAGATGTGGCTGCAAACAGTCTCAACTAACAATTTGACGAGCTTTCTTCTCATTTGCTAATTTGCAGTCTCGTCTTCTCTATAGGATTCTATCAATCGGAATTTCGTTCTAAAAAAAATAAAACGTTTTCAGGCTTGTACCCCAACTCTGTTGCTAAGCTGTGGAACCAAAAATGACAGCCTTAATTTGACTGATAACATTAGTTTCTTCTACAGTACTACAAAAGTATGGACCAATATTGCCTCCATCATACAAACCACACAAAGGACTAACTTTTTTTGGAGGATTATTCACACTCTGACTGTGACACTTCAGATATTTTACGTTCTCGTGACGTGCGTGAAATGCTCTGTAAGCTTGTCGCAGGGAACCCGACTGCTGAAAATAAAAATCCTCAATTTTCAAATATTGTTCCAGAGTAACATCTGATGACACCACTCAAATCTGAAGTAAAAATTTGCGACTGATGTGCTAAAAAGTGAGGTATTTAAGGGGTCCTGACTATGAAGTTGAGTTCGAGAATTTTCCATTATGTGCAGCTATTTTTGTCATTTAAATAAATGGTGATGGTTTAGCAACTACACCCTTTTATTACAGAAATTTTTGCCAGAATTTTCTGTTTTAAAAAATTAACAAGAAACACAGTCGCAAAATGGCCAGTGTAATGTTGCACTATATGTTTAAATATGTGTTCAGTTTGACAGCTTACGAGACTAAAATCTCCTCCTCCTCCTAAACCAGCACCCTTTATAAGTGTCTGTATACATAAGTACATATATATTAGAGCGGGTCATTCTAAACAATTTGTCCGAGAGGCTATGTATATTTTAGATTTCAGTCGGATATTTCCAAAACGGACGAAGAAATTTTTATAAAACCCTAAAAATTAAACTTAACTTCAAAAATCTCTGACTCGATACCGGTTTTAGTCTCTTAGGCAAAACTGTTCAGAATGAATCCTCCAATATTTCCCACAAACCTTTCTTTTGTTTTTCTTTTGGCTCCCTATAAATCAATCCGCCTTAGTACGTATATCATACGTAACATATATACCTTTCCAGTTCAAGTTGCTCCACGCCCAGGGCAGCCATCAACATCAACTGATGATCAACATGTCAATAAAGTAAAGGAACTGGTGTTTGATAATTGACGATTTACAGTAAGAGATCTTACTGGTATCGTTGCAGTATCTGAAGTATCAGTGAAACCATTTTAAAAGACCATTGGGTCTAAGCACGATTGTTTCCAAAATCACTTAATTTTTTCGGAAAACCACGTCACGTTAACGTCTGTCTAACAATGCTTTCCGACAACCAAGATATCATGAAACGTATTATCACTGGCGGTGAGTTTTGGATCTATGCTTACGACCCGGTAACAGACAATCAATCGGCCGAATGTCGTGAGAAAGGTGAGCCGAAGCCGAAAAACCATGTCAAAGCAAGGAACAAATCAAGAATATGTTCACAATTTTCTTCATTATTGAAGTGTAGTGCACTCCGAATTCCTTCCGACCAGCCAAACGCGTTTGCGCGAAGCTATTCGTAAAAAGACCTAATAGTCGAGTGTTCGTTGCCCAACTGAAAGATAATGATTGAAATTTTACAACTGGTTTTTAAAACTCTCCTTAAGGTAAATAATTTTAACCTTTCAACATAAAAAAAACCGCAGCACACTTTCATTTAAAACATAAATTGTTAAAAAAATTTGGCCAAATTTTCAGTGTCAATTCTTTTATTGCAATTTGCAAATTTACCATAGTAATTCAGCTGAACTTCAAACATTATCTGAAGGAGTAATTAACTTATTTAAAGAGCGTTAAGTGCCCCTTCAATTTGTATGACAATTTTTAATGGTGAAAATGCCTATGAAAGTGAGAGACTTAACACTAATTGCATTGTCAAGCTTTAACTTTATGACCTCAGCACACTTTGGCTGTCAGATTAGATATTTCAGCAAAGGAAAAATAATTATCTAAACTAAAGTGATTAAAGACAGTTCATTCGCTAAAAAATTAAAAAGAAATCATTTGAAAGTGTTTGACTAACTTTATGATATAAGTAACTGATATATACAACAGCAAGTCAACAGCAAAGAGATACTCATATTCGGTATGAGAGAACTAAATGAATGTATAAATTAATTTCGACGAATTTTATGGGTCAGAGTTGTCAAATGTCAAGAGCACAATACATTCCAAATACTAAAAAATTATTTTAATCATTTCAGATGATTAATTAAGAGTTACCGCAAGACTTATTTGACTTATTTCGATATCATTTTTGATCCATCAAAAATGCGAAATTCAATTGTCAAGTTAAAAAACCAACCTTCATAAAGCAATCGAATTTCCCTTGAAGACATAAAAATCCAATTCAATTCACTTACGTAAAAATCAGCTTCAGCATTTTAAACAGCATACCGCCACTAATATTTGAGTCCACATCCAAAGCTGCTGTGCAATATGACTTCAACACGCAAGCGCGTCCATCCAAGCCGTGTCTAAGCAACCAAAAAAATTCAAATAAAAATCGTATAATTCAAGATTTATCCGAATATGCAAACCCATTTAGGACATCCTCGAGTGAGTGTAGCACATCGCGTTTAAAGTATTTACGGCGTGACTCATCAGGACCGGGAAAGGGAAAATTAACTCGAAATCCATAACCATAAGCCCAAAGAGTATTGACATTCAGGATGTTATTTTTGCCATTTGTACGCCACTTGACATAGAAAGTGAATAAAAATTCATTAAAAAATATTAATAGTTATGTATACAACTTATAATAAAACATCGGAGTATGGAGCCATGTTTAGAAGTTCACGTAGATGAACTATAAGGTCTGTCGCAAAAGAAACGGAAATTTTTAAATATAACTGTTTCTGGTAGCGCCAGAATAAAAAGTTTGATCTCTTCTTGACATTTCGTAAAAATTTAAAGACAATTGGATAACTACAATCGATGTTATCGATCAAAAAGTGACAGCAGCTTATAGTCATCGGTCGTAAAATGCATTTTGAACAAAGAGCAAATATTAAATTTTGTTTTAAACTTGGGAAAACGTTTACTGAAACATTTCAAATGATGAAAAAAGTTTATGGTGATCAGTGCCTATCCCGTAGTAATGTGCATGATTGGTTTAAGCGATTCCAAGAAGGTCGTGAGGACCTCTGTGACGATCAGAAGTCACCGAAAAAAATTCGTCTTCAGAAGTCAAAAATAAAGACAATGCTGATTTGTTTTTACGATTCCGAGGGTATTGTACACCGAGAGTTCGTCCCACCTGGCCAAACGATGAATGCTGTGTTTTACCTTTGTGTTATGAAGCGTCTTTTGTCACACATTCGACGTACTCGACCACAATACCGTGAGGCAGGGTCCTGGCGCATGTCACACGATAATGCGCCGTGTCATTGGTCGACGCTTATCACTGATTTTTTGAAACTCCATATTAACCATTAATCACTCACCCTACTCACCTGATCTGGCACCCTGTGATTTTTACCTATTTGGAAAACTTCATTTGCCCATGAAAGGACACTGGCTTCAGGACATTTTAGCTATCAAAAAGGCGACGACCGATAATCTCAAGAGTATTCCTAAAAGTAACCTTAAACACTCATTTTAAACGATAATTGACCGGGCTAAACGCTGTATCGAAGCACAAGGAAACTATTTTGAATAAAAAAATATAACTTTTGAAAAATATTAATTTTTTGTTGTTTTTTTTTTTAACAGTTCTGTTTCTTTTGCGACAGACCTTGTATGTCCTAATTGGGTACAGCTGAATAACTTGACGTTGAGCAAAACCAAAAGCTCCTCAGTATGGGGAAGGACCTCAACCAAATGAGATTTCAGATAAGGCGACTCGCTATCAATCTACTACCGACTTCTTCAATCTGCTACCGAAGAAAATAATTCGAACTCAAACAAAGATTAAAATATAAAATCCCTGCGGATGCGGAGGTATGGGCGTTAAGAGTGTTCGGGGGAAAGGTTTGTGTACAATTTGTGGTCTTCGCTTTTACAAAGGCGAATATAATATTCTATGGAACGACATTGTATAGTTCAGCGAATTAAAAGACAGCGGCTACCCTCTCTAAGTCATGTCGTCCGTATGGATGAAAACACGCCAGCTCTGAAAATATTGGCACAGAAAAATATCATGTAAACAAATATGCCTGAAACAATGTAAACATGTGAAATATATAGAGAGATCGAGTTTGCCATCTGAGCAAATTTGACCCGGGTGGATTCAATTAAACTGGATGGGTCCATTTAAACTTAATTGAATTTGGATTTGCAAAAACAAAATAGATGCTTGACAACATAGCTCAGGACCCTGCACTCATCAAACTAGTCGCGTAATTTGAATTAAAATACTTATGTAAAAATGTAGTTTTTTTTTTGTTAGTCGGTTCCAATTTTATCAAATGTACACATACAGGTTTAAGCAAGGCTATGACTGAGTACAGCTGACTGATGGGGAGATCTGATCATTTTTTTCCTTTACCGAAGCTAAGTTTAAAATGATAATACCTTCTCCACATTGAACAAAATAATGATATAGCAGATATTATAAAAAATATATATTCATAATCCTTTAATCACTTACGGAAACACGTGAACCCTTGGCAAATTCCAAGTATCTTTTGCCACGCCGTAGAATACGCTCACCATCTGAGTTCTTTAGCAATCCTCTCTTCTCAGCAACTGCGGCAATCGCTCTCTGATGGCGCGGCAGCTTTCTGTATGAACTTGGCGGAGCATCTGTGAAAATCAGTTCCTGATGATCATCAGTAGTGTTCTCACTGATATTATTGCTCTCACTAGAGTCAACCACAGTTTCCCAATTAGAGCTATTACTTATGATAACAACATTGTCTAATGAATTGCTGTTATCAATCAATTTAGGAATTTCACTGTTATTTAACGAAGTGAAGGCTTCATTATTGTTTGTTTGGCGATTTAATAGCTCAACTTGACTGCTTTTTCGAATGTCGATTGATTCTTCAAGCTGGTTTTTGCTGCAGCTTGCGCCGGCTACTGCTATGAATAAAAGAAAGACAAAGGTTTGAAAACGCATCTTGGACTTTTCTTTTTTTGGCGGCAACGTCATTCCAACCGCTTCTTTGAAGTTCGATTTAACCAGAGCTATAAGAAATAAATACATGAATTTATTAATACTATATTAATATTAGGTTGTCAAAAAAGTCCTGCGGTATTTTTATTGAATCAATTCGTGTGCACCATACATCGAGCTTCTTAGTGACTCCAAGCTTCTTCAAATGGTTTATAACGGTTTGATGACTATTATGCCGGTCTCTTTCGACCAATTCAGCGATTTTATCGCAATTTTCGACGACAGGCCTTCCGGAGCGTGGCGCATCTTCGACCACCTCTACACCAGAACGAAAAAGTTGAAACTATCGTTTTGCGGTGGAAATGGAAACTGTATCGGGTCCGCAAACTGCACAAATTTTATTGGCGGCTTGAGATGCATTTTTGCCTTTATCGTAGTAGTACAGTACTACAGTAGTAAATATGCCGTATTTTCTCTTTATTTTGCTCCATGTTTGCGCGTGAAATGAGCTTTCCCAAAAGGTATAGCATGACCCGA
Organism: Bactrocera zonata; assembly: GCA_037783105.1. NCBI lineage: Eukaryota > Metazoa > Arthropoda > Insecta > Diptera > Tephritidae > Bactrocera > Bactrocera zonata. The sequence continues at coordinate 18,051 of JBAWJQ010000299.1, read as the reverse complement.
TGCGACGAATAAAACTAGAACTACGCGCTTGATAGCAATAGAGTGGCAATATTAGTGCTGAGCTCGCTAACTAAGCGCACAGAGCTAGTCAAGGAGCGTCTGTCCTAACTAGAAATAGCATAATGCGACCTCATTATCAGATACGTTTGGGGGTCTGGTGATAACAGTATCGCTGACAACTGCAAAGACAATGAGCTGGTCAGAAGGGGTATCCCTGCTCTCATCGAAATGGTACCGAGTTTGATCTCGATTGGTATCTTGTTTCTAGCATTAAACTAATGGATCTCTCGCTAATATGCTAAGCAGGCACTGATTGATGACCAGCTCCATTATGGTCAACAAAACCGGCCTACTCAGCTATTCGCAAGACCACCACCTATCTTAAGACATGGCATTAATTTTTGGATAATATTCGACTGAATAGACCACTGTGAGGAAAATATAGCAACCGTAGCTGGGTGTGTACACGAAGACCGTGGTGAGTCGATTCAGCGTCGTTCGTAGCAACTCGAACTGACGCATGGAACGACTTGATACATTTAACTTCGAGATCTTAAACTGAAAGGGAACCAAATACAGCTTGTGCTAGAACTGAAGCCGCTAGACCTTTCCAAGCGACATCTTTTCGCTGCATGGACTCTTGAAAAGATCCAAGAATATCCAACGGCCAATCATTTCATCCAGAAAAAAAAACAGTTTGGTGTTATTTTTACAAAAATTATGCCATGATAACTGTGTCTTTGATTACTGAAATTGAAGCTCGTGATCTCGGCAACATTTGGTCTCAACAAGACGGCACCACTTCCCACACATCGCACCAATCAATGGATTTATTGAGAGAACACTTTAGTAGGCAAATAATTTCACGTTTTGGGTCGGTCGATGGATTACGAAGATCGTGTAATATCTTTTTCCTCTGGGAATATGTGTAATATAAAGGCTAAGCAGACTATCAAGCTTCGATTCTGGCCTTGGAGCAAAACCTCACATGTGTCACTCGCCAGTTACCAGTTAAAACGCTCGAACGAGTCATCGAAAATTGGACTCAACGGATGGACTTTATAAGACGTAGTTCCGGCCAACATTTGAAAGCGATAATCTTCAAAAATGAAAATACAAATAAATCTTTGGAATGATAATAAAAATTCCTCATTAAGTTTGAAGATTCTGTGTTCTTTCTTGAAGGAAGTGAGTTTTAGGCACCACAATCCGTGTTCTAAGCTTGCCAAGTAAAACTTCTGTTAAGATCGACCTTATAACCTAACCTCACTACTAAAATGAGACACACATAAAACTCCCGGCATTAAAGTTTACATATTCCGGAGACCTCAGTGTCCTTTCGCATTCCCTTATGCTATTTTATTACACAACGTGTCCACAACATTTTAACCAAGGTAATTAATCATTTAACCGACAACTAAAATTAAATTTTTTCCAACAAATTGTGGCCAAAAGAACGGAGCTATGTAACCAAAGAGAAATTAACTACAAATCATGCAAAAAAAATAAAAATAAAAAGAGATTATCACGAGCAAGGCCAACTAAATACTCAACAGTGGTAACAACAATAAAACAACCATAAGAACAACAATAAAAACAACGCGTGCAACGACAACAACATTACGCAGAAATAATGAGCAACATAATTCTAGGTAACAGCAACAAACCGACAGCGAGCGGCCACAAATGCAGCTAGAAGAAGACTAAGTAGAAGAAAGCGATAACAAGAGTAGCACAACGAAATTGTAAAAACAAAAGAAAACCGCATGCATTGGAAATTTACAAGGGTAACAGCGAAGCACATGCATTTCACATGAATATATGCACGTTAGGGTGGTACTTAATAGTTGAAAATAAAATTTTGGTTGAACTTTTTTCGATACTTACAAGATAGTGCTCTAATTTTTAGCTTTGTGTGGTATAGTCAGGTGTTCGTGAGCGTCCACTGTTAGGACATGGTTCTGGCTTTAAAAATAAAATTTTCGAAATTAGACAAAATTTATGTGGAATCTTTAAAAAACGCACATTCGACTGTGGCAACGTCTATAGAGTTTATGAGAGTTAGAAAAAATATTAGAAACTTCTTTAAGTACAACCCTAATGTGTCAACTTGTTTACACACTTTACATGCATACACATGCAACTGCCAGTACAGAAGCGAATGAGGTCGTCCCTATCGCCATATTCTTAATGCTGCCGGGCTCACCTAAATTCGTTGCCGGCAGAAACAAGTACAAACAACCGACCGCCACATTTTGCAGGCAATGAAGGCAGCTAACTAACTACCGTTGCCGCCGCTTCCGACTCCATCTCCGTTGTCGCTGCCGTTGCCGTCGCCATTGTCGCTTTTGTTGTTGCCACTGGCAATGGGACAGTAAATAGTGGCAGCAGCAACAACAGCAGCGTGCAACTTGCAACATTAGCACCACTACATTTGGCGCTGACGGCAACTTGAGTGCGAAAAATGCGGCATATTTGATAAATTGTTGCAATTTGTCGCGTCTACTGATGCGTTGCCGTGCTCCAAGTGTTGTTGTTACTTTTTTGTTGCTACAGCTATTTGTTGTTGTTGTCCCTCGAGCTAGTTTAGCGCGCTTCGTTTTTTTCTATTTCGGTTGGTTTGTTGCGCGTACGCGGTAATTAGTAATTTTCGCACATTAACACACGCACACACATACACACACACACGCACAATCGCGTGCGAGTAATACAGTGCAATAGTCATAGAGTTGCACTTTAAATTCAACTTTATTGCACTGTGTGCTGGCAATTTTTCACTTCACCTTTCGTATTAATTCGCTGGTTGCGGCCTTCGGAAGGACGTTGCTGAATGCTATGTCGTGCTGCGCTGTGCTATGCTATGTTATATTATGTTAAGTTGTGCTCTTTTTGAGTTTGTCTGTTGTCAGCTTATATGACAGCTATATGCTATGCGAACAATTTCTTCGGAAAATATACTATGTTCACAATATTCTGTGACTATGTAATCAACCCTTCCGATTCAGCCTTAATATAGTAAGTTCACTAAGGACGCTACAAAAAGTAGGCCCCACATATTTTCCCGCTCTTTTGACAATTCCCTTCACAAAGGTACCGTCCAACAAAAAATTTTACTTTATTTATTAACATTTACTACCGAAACTCGGAGTTACAGTCTACAACTTTAAGAGCGCTACGTCAAATTTATGGTCGTCATAATCGTTCTGTCAAATTAACAATTAAGCGTCTAGTGGAAAAGTTCGAATCCACAGGCACAGTACTAAATGTGCCCGTGCCAGTGAGACAGAGAAGTGTTCGTAGTGTCGAGAATATTGCTGCCACTAGCGCATCAATTGAAGAAGATCCAAATCAGTCTCTCACACGTCGTTCTCAAGCGTTGGGCATCTCTGTGACGTCGTTGTGGCGAAGTTTGCGAAAAGATCTTGGCCTACATCCTTACAGGATCAAATTTACACAAGAACTGAAGCCGCTTGACCACCAGTATCGTCGTATGTTCTTCAACTGGGCTGAGCAAAAACTTGAAAATGATCCGGATTTTCATCAAAAAATCATCTTAAGCGCTGAAGCTCATTTATGGTTGAATGGCTTCGTCATTAAGCAAAATATGCATTATTGGTCAAGCAGCAATCCACACGTACTCCATGAATCGCCATTGCATCCCAAAAAAACTACGGTTTGGTGCGGTTTATGAGCCGGCAGCGTCATTGGGCCGTACTTCTTCCATGATGATTAAGACCGGCACGTTACTGTGAATGGGGATCTCTTTATTAAAAACCAAGTTTGTTGAAGGTGTTATCTCACGAAATGGCGCAGGCAAATGGCCACCTCGATCGTGCGTTTTAACGCCGTTAGACTATTTTCTGTGGGACGACGTCAAGTCTGTGGTCTATGCCAACCAACCAGCGATGATTAATGAACTTCTCACCTTTCACAAATACAAAAATTTCCTTTGACCGTCATTCTTCATTCTGATCGTTCAGCTTATATGACAGCGACCAATTTCTTCGGAAAATATACTATGTTCACAATATCCTGTGACTATGTAATCAACCCTTCCTCGCTTTGGAGCATTGACACCTAGGAGATTGCGAAAACATGCCATACGTCGGATGCCACCAAAGAAGATCAAAATCAGATAAAGAGGAGACACGTGAAGAACATATGAAAGTAGGAAACAAAAGATGGTTAGACAGAGATCAAAAGAAAAATGAAGGCGGCATACAAACATCCATCCAATATGTTGAATAGCGACATCCAAGACATGTCAAAAATTAGAATGCCTTCCAGAAACTCGGCAAACAACATTCATTGCATTCTCAACTTGGCTCACACGTCACTGTTTACAGTGAAAACCTTGAAGTCGTAGATAATTTCGTCTATTTAGGAACAACAATATCAGCCTTGAAATCTAACCCAGAATCACTCTTGCCAACAGGTGCTGCTTTGGACTGATAAGCCATTCAAAAGTAAAGTCCTCTCCGACGAATAAAGACCAAACTCTACAAGTCTCTCATTATTCCCGTCCTGCTGTGTGGTGCGGAGGTATGGACAATGACCACAACTGATGAGTCGGAGTGTTCAAGAGAAAGGTTTTGAGGATGATTTGTGGACTTCCGCTTTGGTAACGGCAAATACCGCAGTCGAAGGAACGATGTATCGGAAGATATATACGGTGACATTGACATACATAGTTCAACGAATGAAGAGACAGCAGCTACGTTGGGTAGGTAATGTTGTCCGGATGAGTTGGAACATTCCAGCTCTGAAAGTATTCGATTCGGAACTACGGAAGAGTACAGATAAAGAGGAAGACCTTCTCTTCATTGGAGAGATCAGGTGAGGAAGGACCTCGCAATACATGCGTTTACGAAAACTCAATCGGGCAATCCTCAAAAATGTGGTATATGATAATTAGGGTGATTCAAAAAAAATTTTTTTTTTTTCGATTGGTACTCGAATTTCTCAAAAATAATCAACTTTTAACTGTTAATATCTTTTAAACGGTTGGGTTTACGAAAAAATCAAACGAGACCTTTTTTTAGAGCATTACATTACCTACAAAATCTAAGGAACAGGATATTTTTTCAAGTAGTTGGAAGCGAGATATAAATTTTTCTATCTGATAATAAGAAAAAATAAAAAACTGTATGTAGGAGGACCTTCCCGTTACAATTAAAAACTCATATTTGGAGAGGCTTTCTTAGAGGTGTCTAGGAACCTATTTTTCCGAGTACCAATCGAAAAAAAAAAATTTTTTTGAATCACCCTAATGATAATATTGGTTCCGTATCGCTCTAATTATTAATGCTGGATAATATATTTAACCACATAATTTAACTGATATAAAAAATGCACTGCACAAACTAAGAGCAAAATGCTAATTATCTAGGTTCAGCAATTCAATTCAGCTTACCAAAAATCTAGTTATCCTTGCTTTGATTTTTAACACTGTTTCTATGTTTACTTGCTCTTTAATTTTCACTTTTCGCAACACTTTAGCCACCCATTTAATTACGTTGTTGCACAATTTACAATTCTCGGTTGCAGTACTCACCGTGCTACTTCCACACCAAGCTTCATACGAATGTCAGACCACACAGCAGCTGCTGTTGACAACCATCAACCGATAAAAAAAGGTACACGCGTCAATTACCAGCAAAACCCGCGAGTGTGCTCAAGTGTGAGAAGTCTATAATCTTCACCTAGAGACGATTGCAACTCCTGTGCGACTTTCAACACTCTACACTTCAAAGTTAATGGATATGTTATTCGACACTACTTTAGTTGGTATCCCCCATACACATGTTGTCAACTTCCCTCTCCCCAATAAAGATTCAGATTTGTCAACAATTGTGCACTCAATATACTTGTATATAAGTCACACCGCCACAACTGTCACATATAAACTTTAGTAACACGTCTAGTCCCTCCTCCACTTCTTTGACATCTCTTTTACAACTGTTAATTTCAATATTTAATATTGACTTTCAGATACTTTATTTATTTTTACTCTTAACTTAAGTTGTCACACGCACTTACTCACCTATACATATCTGGCAGTACTGTCACAGATTGCGCTTGTCATAGTTGTGTCAACTTTTACTTGATTCTGTTTAAGCCAAACGTCGGTAAACATATTGCATGACACAAGCCATGCTTTTCATAACAACTGTTGTAGCATCTTCACTTAAATTTTAGTTTTTAACTGCTTTTGTTATTTTTGTAATTAACTGCGCTCTTAACTTATTCCATTCAGAAAATTATTGATGTTTGAACTTTACGAATGGTGGAGCGTTTTAAAACTGTACCATTACTCTTCAAGGTGCCTCAGAATGAGCACTACAACTTGAAGTTCTTAAAAAGTTTCCAAAAGGAAAAATATACAAATTAAACCAGTTGTTAACTAACAAATGGGTCGAATTATTGGTAACGGGTCAAACCGTTTATAGTCGCACTAAAGTCAGAATAAAGACTCATCTAAAAACAACGAAGAGGCATTCTGTAATGATTTTTAATTATTACGTACAAGTATATTAAGTTTGTCATGCAATTTATAACATATAGAAGGAAAGGTTGGAGACTCTGTAAAATAATGGGGAATCGATTTAGCCTTATCCGTATGTTTATGTGCACCATATACACATACTCGTATGTAATGCAAGCGAACTAACTAAATCCACAGCTTTTGCGACATCGATGAGAAATATTGTAAAAGTCTTTTTGTTCCCAGGAAGCTGCTCATTTGTCAGAACTGTTGATACCCGACAACCATAGTAACATATAGCTGTCATACAAATGGCAAATCTAAACACAACTCAAACGGAATGACATAAGAACTCTAGTCCGAATGCTAACAGGTTACTGTCTTATTGGCAGACATGCCAACCAACTTCGAATACATACAAGAACTATTGTAAAAGCTTCCAATAGGCAAAAGAAGAAGATATTACAGAATATTTTCTATGCAAATACAATTCTCTGTTTTGGAAATATCGTTCGCGAATTTCTTGAAATAGTTTGTATTGATTAACTTCGTCAAGAGCACAGGTTTTATAGCGGTTTTATGCCGGATCCAATTTTTGCTTAAAGGACGAAGAAATCCCACGCCGAGGAGGAAAGATGGTGGAAGCACTTAAAGCCACAGAAAAGAACAACAAGGAAAGAATAGAGCTACAAGTCATAGAGCCTCTAATAGGGCCAAGCGACAATCAGAGGCAGTACAGCCAGCAGTAAGGCAGGAGGAACTATTAGTACTGGACAAGGGACATGTAAACAGTGGCAAACCTATTAAATATCTTGCCATCTCGAGAGCTTGGCCATTGCTGGGCCACCATCGGTAGTTGCACTTTCGGAAGATCTTTTTGTCCTTAGACCGACCGCAAGAGATCCAATGAGCAGAGTGATAACCGATGTGCTGGCCACTAAGCGCTTTAATGACTTGTAAAATTGAACACGGGATTTTAACTTTTCTATGACTTCACAATGCACTACATGGTGAAGTCCAAATGCGATTTTAGGATCAGCCATCTAATCTAAAGTATTTTCTTGTTTTTTAAACACATGTGCTTTAAAGTCAAAAATTTATAAAATTGATCCAGAAGTTGGGCTCAACCTAAGTTAACTGGTTTATGGAATTCCAATAAATTTTTTTCTCTTTTGTTGTTGAATATGTAGGTCAAAACCACTGTGCCCAAAAACGAAGGTGACATTTGAATTTAATCTGCGCGCGTCGAAGGATTTGGAGAATTAATTTTTTTTTAGGTTGGTAGTACTGTCAGTCACATTTATGCCAAATTTCATGCCAAAATATTCATTAGTGTTTGAGATACGTGTCGTTTTGTGAGCTGCTAAAAGTGAGTTTTTCGTTTTTTGCGATGTCGGAATTTGTTGAGCAAAGAATTTGCATTAAATTTTGTTTACGGAATCAATTTTCTGCTGCGGATGCGTTGAGGATGGTGCAGAAAGCCTTTGGTGATGAGGCTATGTCTAAAAAAAATGTTTACAAGTGGTATAGTGAGTTCCAAGCCGGCCGTGAACGTGTCGAAGACGAAAAGCTTAAAGGGCGACCATCAACCTCAACCTACGAAGCTCACGTTCAACAAATCAAAGATTCGGTGTTGAAAAACCGTCGATTAACAATTAGAGACCTTGCTGATGAAGTTGGCATATCGAAAGGCTCAGCCAATACCATTTTGAAGGATGTTTTGGACCTCAAGCGCGTCAAATCTGGACTGGTGCCGAAAACATTGAATTTTTTGGAAAAAAGGCGTCGCGTTGAAGTGTGTGAAACGATGCTTTCCGACTACCAGGGTGTCATGAAATGCAATATAACTGACGATGAAACTTGGATCTATGCTTACGACCCCGAAACAACCGATCAATCGAGCGAATATCGTGCCAAAAGAGAGCCGAGACCAAAAAATCGCGCCAAAGTCGCTCAAAAATCAAGGTCATGTTGACGTTTTCTTCGATTATCGTGGTTTTGTGCATTTTGTATTCCTTCCAACCGGTCAAACAGTCAACAAGGAATATTATTTGAACGTTATGCGTCGTTTGTGTAACGCTATTCGCCTAAAAAGGCCGGAATTTCGGAAAGACAATTCTTGGTTTTTACACCACGATAATGCACCATCTCATACTGCCCTCGTAATTCGTGATCGTTTCGCCAAAAACTCAACCCATATCGTTCCGCAACCACCGTATTCACCTGATCTGGCGCCGTGCGACTTCTGGCTGTTCACCAAGCTCAAAAGACCGCTCCGGGGACACCGTTTTTATACGATTTTATACAGAACTGAAGACCATCCCGAAAAGTGACTACAACCAGTGTTTCGAAGATTGGAAAATCCGTTGGCATAAGTGCATTGCATCGGGAGGGGATTACTTTGAAGGGGATGAAAAAGATTTGGAAGAATAAATAAAGAATTTTCAAAATAAATACAATGTCACGTTTGTTTTTGGGCACAGTGTATACAATTTCAAAGAATTTGATGGATATATTATTTTAGAAATATATTTCAGAACTAAAATTAATTCAGCCGGTTCAAAAACTATCATCACACCCATTTCCACACTTGCCACCTATCTAACACTTGTTTGACAATTCTCAACGACCATATCCTTCACCTTTTTTAATGTGTTCATCAGTTGAAGAGGTCGAAGGTCGTCCAGAACGAGTCATGTCTTCAACGATCTCTCGACCGTCTTTGAAGACTTTGTACTACTCTTAGGCTTATATTTTTGATGCCGCGCACCAAATTTGTTTAGAAATATTTGAGACAAATTCTCTGTTCGATACTGTTCTGAACGCACTACTGATGTGTGCGGACTTAAGCAGCAGCGGTAAACAAACTAGTTGACACATTTTTGGCATAGCAATGAGGGACAGTCCTACCATCTCAGCAAAATTATTATTTTTATTTAAATATCATTAACCCAGGGCAATTAATTACAATTTCCGGGTGTCTTTTTGTCACAATGTATACCGTCCGCCATCGCTCTTATGTATTTCAAACACACCCATTCAAGTTCCTACCACAATGGTTGGACACACCAATTGAGGCAAATATAAATAGTTTTGCATAATTAAAATGAACAGTAAACACCGACATTAAATTAGGCCAGGTGACCATACCGCAACAATTCGTGCGATCCTATTGCAACACACATACATAACACACGAACATGTACGAGTGTGCGTGTGTGCTTGCCTGCGTGTCATTGGCCATTAATTTTTAATTGCTTTTCCAGCGTTATTCGCGCAAAAATTTACCTTATGAAATATGCAACGATTATACCAAATATTTAGATAATTACGAATTTGGTTTGAATAAGGCAATAATATTAATGATAATTTTAATTGAATACACTTTAATAAAATTAACAACACAAGCAATGTGACGGGCGTTAGAAAATCCGGCAATAGTAGATAACTGGCAACAATGCATGCAGCTGTCTGGAAATTCAAAGCGATGTGGCATAATTTTGGCCTTACAAAGAGCACCTAAAGGCCAAAGCCAGCCACCCACCCACCTGGATGCCCTGGCGTACAAAGAAATGTCAGTGTTAATTTACTGTGGCCACAGTCAATCAACGTTGCAATTTGTTGCAGCAAAATATTTGCACTCTGCCACACACACACACACACAGGCATGCAGAAAGACAGACAGACAGACACACACACAAAAATAAACTGCGTTGCATTCAGGTGAAAGCCGCAACAATCACTGACTTTTGTATATCCCAGCTTGGCTATGACTATTCGTTTGTGTATGCGTGTGTGGCTGTGTGTGTGTGTGTGTGTGTGAAGGTTGTTGCCATTGTGGTTAGCCAGCCATTCAGCAGCCAACGAGTTGTCATCATTATTTGCCGGTGTTGCCAGCTGACACACAGCATAACCAATGTCAAATGTCACCACCAACAAAAATCAACACAACAACAAAGCCGCCGAATTGACACGAAAAAAACACAGTTGCAACAACAAAAAGTAACATTTGTGGGCGTGCGTCAGGCAAATTAAGTCAGAAACCGTTATTGTACACAATTATAATGCTGGCATGAGCCATCACAACTCGCGTACAAATGCAACGCTGCTGTCAAAACATTTTATTTGGTAATTTTAATTAGTGCAACGTTAATTAGTTGGCAAATTGGCTAACTGTAAAGCGTATGACGCAGGTTGAAGGGCAGATTACAAGTATTTCGGTAATCAGCAATTTATTTATCCACAGCAATTGTACCGTTACGTTACGGTGCTGTTGTTGTTAGTATTGTTGTGCGCCGCATTAAAATTTCCTTAATTGACTTTGACGCTCAGCCCGCTCATTTGCGTTGCCGCGTGTTTTAGTTGGTTGGCGTTGGAAATCTGCATCTTTACGGCTGACTGCAGTTGTTGTATATATAAGGGTATTTTTCAAGGTGATAAACATCACTGAAGCGTTCACTTGCATTGTTTTATTTGGGCTGAAAACTTCGTTCCCACCTTAAAATTGACACGCAAGGCAAGAGCATAAAGTAGTAGTATAACATGAGCTCTGGAGTAGCAGACGAAGTAGATCGGTATGACAAGAACGAATGCTAGCATTGACCACGCGTACTCAGTGAGATGTCATCTTCAGGGAAGCTTAATCGTCCTTCATGGAGGCTGCGAAATGGACAACTTCAGCTAGCCACGCCTTTTCCTTTAACTCCCACTCTGTAGCTCTGTAGATTTTGGAGATGCTTTCACCATCAGTCGAATTCTCACAGTCGTACTAGGGAAGAATTTATACCCGTCGAAAGACTACCAAATCAACAGACTGTTCTAAATCTACTGCATAGGTACTACTGTGCCCAAAAAGGTGACATTGTATTTATTTTGAAAATTCGTTACTTATTCTTCCAGATCAATTTCATCCCCTTCAAAGTAATCCCCTCCCGATGCAATGCACTTATGCCAACGGATTTTCCAATCTTCGAAACACTGGTTGTAGTCACTTTCCGGGATGGCCTTCAATTCCGTCTTCGCTGCGGCTTGAATCTCCTCTATTGTATAAAAACGGTGTCCCCGGAGCGGTCTTTTGAGCTTGGTGAACAGCCAGAAGTCGCACGGCGCCAGATCAGGTGAATACGGTGGTTGCGGAACGATATGCGTTGAGTTTCTGGCGATATGATCACGAATTACGAGGGCAGTATAGGATGGTGCATTATCGTGGTGTAAAAACCAAGAATTGTCTTTCCACAATTCCGGCCTTTTTAGGCGGATAGCGTTCCGCAAACGACGCATAACGTTCAGATAATATTCCTTGTTGACTGTTTGACCGGTTGGAAGGAATTCATAATGCAAAACACCACGATAATCGAAGAAAACAGTCAACATAACATTGATTTATCAGAGACTTTGGCGCGATGTTTTTGGTCTCGGCTCTCTTTTGGCACGATATTCGCTCGACTGATCGGTTGTTTCGGGGTCGTAAGCATAGATCCAAGTCTCATCGCCAGTTATAATGCATTTCTTGACACCCTGGTAGTCGGAAAGCATCGTTTCACACTCTTCAAGGCGACGCCTTTTTTCCAAAAAATTCAATGTTTTCGGTACTAGTCGAGATTTGACGCGCTTGATTCGAGATACCAAATACAAACAGGTTTTTCTGCATCTAACCTCTCCAACGGAGTGGTGACCATTTCCTTCCTCTGCTTCCATCTGCTCGCGATTTGATCAACTATCTCAATGACGCCATATATCATACACTTCTTCGTTCCATCGATTTCGATGTTCGCCGTTGCCAATGATATGGTAAACAACCTTCCGCAAAACCTTTCTCTCGAAAACGCGTAACATCGACGCATCAGATGTTCTCATCGTCCACACCTCGGCACCATATAGCAGGACGGGAATAATGAGCGACTTATAGAGTTTTGTTTTTGTTCGTCGAGAGAGGTCTTTACTTTTCTATTGCCTACTCAGTCCAAAGTAGCACCTGTTGGCAAGAGTTATTGTGAGTGGGATTTCGAGACTGACATGATTGTTGGTGTTAATACGAAATTATCTACGACTTCAAAGTTATGACTGTCAACTGTAATGTGGGAGCCAAATCTCGAGAGCGACGACAGTTTGTTTAATGACAGAAGATATTCCGTCTTATCCACGTTCATAGCCGGACCCATACCCTTTGCTGCCTTTTCCGTTCTGGAGAAAGCAGACTATCGGCGCGCTTGTTGAGGCCAATGATATCAATGTCATCGACATACGCCAGCAACAGTACACTCGTAAAGAAAATTGTACCTTCTCTATTTAGCTCAGCCGCTCGTATTATTTTCTCCAGCAATATATCCGAAACCTCGCTTGGTATTGAACGGCTCAAGGAAGCTCTTTGCGATCTTGACGGAGCTTTTAGTATTGCTCAACATCAGTTTATACTACAATGTTAGTTTTGCGGGTATTTCAAATTCAGACATAGCGACATAACGGCTGCTCCTTTTCGTGCTGTCGAAGGCGTCTTTAAAATCCACGAAGAGATGGGGTGTGTTGTTTGTCTTTTCACGAGGTTTTTCCATAATTTGGCGCATGGTTAAATTCTGGTCGTTAGTAGATTTTTCAGTTCTAAAACCATACTGATAGGTGGTGTTGACGATGGTCTCAGTCTTTCACACACTATGCCCGATAGCACCTTATATACTGGATTAACGAGGCTTAGCCCGCGGTAATTGGCTCAAAATTCAAAGTATTACATGATGCACTGGTTGGAACCAAATATAAGAGAATCTGGAATTTTTCCGATTGTTTGTGAAAGAACCGAGGGGAGTTTTTCTTTTCGGATATCCAAATTTTTTGATCGTGGGATTCGTGAAAAAGAAGACTCTGTCTGAAAGTCAGTTCCATTTTTAATGGGAGTAGCTTTAACCAAGTCTTTTGGGCAAGAATTAAATCATTGCTTCAATGTTCAGTCTTAAGAGGTCTAAAAGGACGGTTAGATACGTTTTGAAAGTACTGTCATACTCAGAGTACCATACTTCTTTCAGTACCAACAGAAATATTGGTAAATAGTTTTTCGGTAATTTTTCACAACAATCAACATGATGAAACGATAATCGGAAGCGTCTAGTACGAGGAAACCTATTCAACTGCGACTCCCTGTGCTTAACACGTTTTCTGGTACGTTAACGTTTCGATTATCGTTTCATTAGGTCTCTAGAATATTACAACCTATGTATATATTTTCTCTTCTTATGACCTGTTTCCATAAAAAACTTTTTTACCGAAGAGGACTTTTACCGGATATATTTTATAAAATTAATTGATAAGCTTCTACAAGTATTTAGTAGTATTTTTATGAAAATAACTAAAATATCGAAATAATTAAGGAAATAACTACTTAATAAATCAAATGAAAACTAAATATTTTGAGTTTAATTTTAAATGTCACCTCCTTAATATCTAAGTGTACAATGCCTACGTTAATTGCCTCACTTTATAATTACGCTTTCCGTGCACTTTTTCCACACCAGCCTCTAGTTTTGGCCGAATCCTCGCTCTCGCACACTCAGCTCCTCAGCTTCCCTTCAACGAAGTGCGCAGCCCTGAGCGCTGTCCTTCGGGCTTGTGAGCGTTGCAGCTTCAATTAGCTTCTTATTGCGTTACTAAATATTTTATGCAAATTAAGAAAGAATTAATGGATCAACAGCAACGAGCGGCAACAAGACAAACACATATACACACTCACCTATTCACTCTTACATGGACACTGTTCTATGATATATTCAGCTGTAGGACTTTTTATTGAGAGTTTTAACAGGTAACACCGACATTATATGCTGATTCTGCCAGTATTCTGCTTCCGTATGCATATGTATGTGTGTGTGTATTTACGGTTTTATGGCTGCAGTCTCAGCTAGAGGCTGTGCTGCTCCTTGGCGACTTTGCAACTTAACGACACAGCTCAATGACATAGTTTATCTAGGCAGTATAAATGCAAATACCCAGCAGTCATTGCCAGCAATGAGATCCATCTCCACATTACGCTTACAGCGCAACAGCTCGCCAACACTCCCACACATAACCTTATAGTTGTGGGTGGTAGTATTTATCCGTTCGGCGTATTCAGCTGTCAGTCGCTGCGACGCTTGTTTGTTTTTAACGAGCACTTCTTAAGACTAATAAGACCGTATAAGAAAATAAGACTGTAACCTACTCTACATCAATACATACTATACATATGTTTCATTTGTAAGAGAACGGTCTGATAACTACTTAACCTAAAAATAAAAAGAAAATGTTGGTAAGACTATGATTTATTTCTCAATATAGAATCTGTTAGTTAGATACTTGATTAACCCGTCTAGAAAACACATTCACTGAAGGTTCTCAAAGTAAGCCTCCGAGCTCCTTTATACTCATATTTTTGTCCGGTGAATGACTTTTTCCAGTTCTGAAACAAAAATAGGTGCCCTAATGATACATTTTAAGACCGCAGGGGGTAAAGTCAATCCTGTCATCAAGCAAACAGTCGTCGCACTCGCGACATGGCTCTCACGTCACTGTTGACAGTCATAACTTTGAAGTTGTAGATAATTTCGTTTATCTTGGAACCAGCGTAAACACCACCAACAATGTCAGCCTGGAAATCCAACGCAGAATAACTCTTACCAACAGGTGCTACTTCGGACTGAGTGGGCGATTGAGAAGTAAAGTCCTCTCTCGACGAACAAAAACCAAACTCTATAAGTCACTCATAATTCCCGTCCTGCTATATGGTGCAGAGGCTTGGACGATGACAACAACTGATGAGTCGACGTTGCGCGTTGACCACGGCGATTATCGCATTCGATGAAACGATGAGCTGTATGAGATATGTATATGACGACAATGACATAGTTCAGCGAATTAAAAGACAAGTGGAGAAGGACTTAGCTTCGCTTGGAATATCCGATTGGCCCCATGTAGCGAAAAGGAGATACGACTGGCGCGATGTTGTTAACTCGGCTATAATCGCGTAAGCGGTGTCTACGCCAATAAAAAAGAATAAGAAGGGGAAAAGTCTGTAGCTCTCAATCATATTTTCATCAATTTGTCGGATACTGTCTGGAAGAAAACTGTTTTTCATTCACCGATCCCACTACAGTTGGGTCTACGTAACCGGAATGGACCCGCATTTTTCATCAGGCTAAGGACTGTCAACTAGAAAGAGTTCTGCCGCTAGAACAACAATAACAACTGCACCCTTTTCTTCCATTTCCACGACAGTTGGGTCTAAGTAACCGGAACGGACCTGGATTTTTAATAGGCCAAGGGCTGTAAACTCGGTACCATTCCTCGAAATCACTTCAGGAATGTTTTCTACCGCTACAATAATAACATTTTTTCTTCGGCAAAAGGGAATGGGTTTTCTGAAATTCGCTGCAGAAACGTCCCAATAATTTAGCAGAGAGCGCTGTAACCGTTTTGCTCATGTGCAGGCAGTCGATGTAGCTCACACCTTGTAAAACCCATAAAATGGTAGTAATCACCTTTCCGACCGATAACACAGCCCCCACCGTCTTCATAGTGTGGTAAAGTCCACTGTTTCGATTATTCCTTTATCTCTGGTGTGTATCAGTGAACATTTACGAAATTGCACCAAAACGCTGATTGCGCTTAATCAATGTCGAAAGACTGCTGGTTGCACTGATTATCCGGAGGGAACTCTGTCTTGGTTGCACTTGTGGTCCGGAGTGAGCACTCATGGCACCCATCATGACGAAAAACCTTCTCAAGTCCAAAATTTTGTGCAGAATATATTTTACTTGAGATATTTACTGCCTCAACTATCTCGCACACGATAACGTGGACCACTGCCATTTTATTATCCGTGCCAGAAGTGTTCGGGTAACCTGAGCGTGGCTCATCTAAAACCGGTAATTTCCGTACCAGTTCAATTCGGCCGAAATTCAGACAATACAGGTATCACAGCATATGTTGTGCAATAGTAAATTCCTCTTGCAATATTGTCGCTATCGGCCTGTGAATTTTAGTACTTATCGGTTCGCCCTCGTAAGTGTTGTCGTTGTTGTTTTAGCACCTTTTTCCGTGTATTTTTAGTGGCGTGTAGTAAAATGGTCGTAAATTACACCGAAATAAAAGACGTCGCGCTGCTTTATCCGAAGACGAACGGACTAACGAACTACTAAATTTGCTTATTGACATACAAACACACCCTATATAGCCTTCAGCGTATGTATGTATATATTAGCTGATGTTGTTGTCTAGGTGTCTTGTCTATGATTTATAGCTGCTTTGTAATTATTTCCCTGTGATTTAAAGAGTATTATTTTTGTGTTCTAAAAAATTTGTCAAGCAAGTAATAAAAGCTTTTTAGGGCGTCTCTGTGGGGAAGGTGTTAAGTTATTGTCATAAAGTGGTAAAACAGTTTTCTTTTTTATAATTTTCAGCGATAGAGCAACAAACCTGACGGCAAGAAGTAGTTTTATTTATGTATAAGAACTTTCTACAAAGATCTGGTGACAGCAAGCAGGAATTGTAGAAACCTCAATATTATACATAACTTCGGTATTTACAGTGCAAATGGGAGAAGAAAAAAAAATGTTCCAAATTGACAGCCGTGTTTGGAAACCTTACCTTATTTGTTGTTTCCAGTCTTTTTATCAAATATTCTTTATCTAATATTGCTTGATCTCTTTATATATCCGTAACCGTTCAAGCCCGATATTCGATACAAAATATTTTGGGTTGGTTGTCAAAAAAGTCTTGCGGTATTTTTATTGAATGATTTGTTGAATTTATTTAAATGGTTTATAATGGTTTGATGACTTATGCCCAGCTCTTGACCGATGCTATGGCTGCTACTATGCCGGTCCCTTTCGACCAATTCAACGATTTTATCGCAATTTTCGACGACAGGCCTTCCGGAGCGTGGCGCATCTTCGACCACCTCTACACCAGAACGAAAACGTTGAAACCATCGTTGTGCGGTGGAAATGGAAACTGTATCGGCTCCATAAACTGCACAAATTTTATTGGCGGCTTGGGATGCATTTTTGCCTTTATCGTAGTGGTACTGTAAAATATGCCGTATTTTCTCTTTATTTTGCTCCATGTTTGCGACGCTATAACTCACGAACGACTTAAAAGAAACGACAATCAATCAAACACGTGTTAGCGCGTGAAATGAGCTTTCCAAAAAGGAATAGCATGACCCGATGCGACGAATAAAACTAGAACTACGCGCTTCCAGCGCCAACTAACGAAAATGCCGCAAAACTTTTTTGACAACCTACCTCACAATGTGGTCAAATTGCGTTTCCGGGTTTTGAGTCAGTTAATAGACAGCGAAACTTACTCTCCATTTATTCTGCGTTATGATAACTAAACGATAAAATATACCTTTTTGCTGCAACCAATATTTTTTCGAGAGATTGAGTCATACCTGAAAAAAACTGTCTCCCGTTTGGGAAGTTAGCCATCAAAATTAAAATATTTTTTTTTCGAAATTGTGCTTATTGAACACATCATTTTTAGTTATATATGTAATTTCCATTTCCTTGGAGAAAAAATGGATCGTTCGGGTTTAACGCTAT